>CAKNWT010292988.1:22598-45775 GCA_932066315.1 Andricus coriarius | reverse complement strand
AATTTAATTGGTTGAAAGAGCATTACTATAATCATAAAATATTATCTAATAATGATAATCCTAAATGGATTATCAACTTATCAATTACTAACTCACCTGAGAATGTAGAATACTATTTAAGTCTAGGTCCAAATCACTGTCTTCCTTTTCATAATAAAAATTTTCTAATTGAATCCACTTTATGTAACATAGAAGAAAAAAAACAGTTTTATATACAAAGATAAAAGAGACACCTTTCGATCTGATCTAGCGTTCAATTTACAACCATTCTATACTGCTAATACTTGTAATCGATGCATCTCACAAGATTTAACACTGGCTTTGGAAACTAAGAAATTTATAAGAGAACACAAAGACACTATCATTACACACGCCGACAAAGGCAGTGTTACTGTGGTTATAAACCCAAACGACTATATAACTAAATATCTTAGATTGCTCAGTGACACATCTACTTATAATAAATTGAATAGAGACCCCACAAGTAAAGTACAAACAGAACTTAATTCTCAGATGGACGAAATCTTATTGCTTGGTTTCATCAATTCTGATATGGGTAGATCACTCAAATGCACAAATGGTCATTCACCTAAATTGTACGGCCTACCCAAAATACATAATACAGGATACCCACTGAGACCTGTAACATATTTGATTGTTTCTCCTCTTTATAACATCTCAAAATATATTGGTATCTCTATTAAACGCATTATGGTTAAATACCGGGACACGTTACAGGCAGTCGGCAATTTGTTGAAAATATCAACAAACATGCAATTCCTGATGATTTCGAAATTTTCTTATTAGACGTCAAATCGTTATTTACTAACAGACCACACACCTGGTTTTAAATGCTGTTGAAAAGGATTGGCAGAAAATAAAATTACATACTATATTACCTCTTGAATTTTTTTCGAAAATCTTAAAATTCTGTTTAACTAATGCCGACTGCTCTTTTCAAGGTAAATTTTATAAACAGATTTTTGTTGTCCCCAGAAGGTCTTCGATCTCTGCGGCTGCTGCAGATCTCGTAATGGAAGGACTGGAATCTGAGATTTTAAATAGATTTTTACTAGAAAAACCTGTATTTTTTACAGATATGTCGACAATGTCCTAGCTTGCTTGCATAAAGACTCAATCATTAATTTTAAAGACACCCTCAACGATTTTTACAATCGGTTACAATTTACAATAGAGCGTGAATCAAACAATAGTATTAATTTTCTAGACGTATCTATCACTCATCATAATGGCCAGATTATATCCAATTAGTTTAGGAAAGATACCTGGTCTGATCGTTACATCAATTTCAGCTGAATAACATATCCTCCGTATAAAATTAGCGTTATCAATAGTTTAGTTGGTCGGGCAATAATACTTGCACACCCCTCTTTCCATGAGAGCAATTTAAAAATAGTAACTAAAACTTTTCAATCTAATGGTTTCTCAACTGAATATGTCATACGATAACAATAAACAATAATAACAATAACAACAATAACAAAAACAATGGTTTTAATCAAGGTTTAATTATAGTCCTTCCATACTTTAAAATATTTCAGTAACCAAAAGGATTTGACTCCCATTGAGAAATAATAAGTAAAGTTTTCTCTGATAAAAACTTTCAATGTTGTGTACAAAAAGAGTTCCCATGTGATTAATATTGATTGACTTTCCCCTCCCTTTTAGATTTTGAAAAATGTGTAAAAGGCGTCAGTTTTTTTGAAATTCTACTTTTTCTGTTCATTTATGTTAAAAGCCAAGAGAGGTGGGGAGGGGCAACCCAATGAAAACACCAGCGAACATTGAATTAAAGGAATATCTATATTTTCTTTGCAATTAACAATAACAAGAACACAGCATAACTGTCAGAATAATAATTTCACTAGTATTAGAAATCAAGTGATGATGAAACAGGCCAGCCCCTCATCGGTCCGTGAGATTATGACGCTGAATGTGACTCGCTACATCCATCCTCCGAAGAAGCAAACATGTCAAGCTTCGACAGAAAGGAGGCAACCTCATCTCTCACCAGACACAGGTCACGCCAGCCGACAAGAGAGTATGCCAAGGAAACATCCAACGAAGCACGCCTAGGAATCCCCCAAGTCAGTCATGTCACGCCTTCGCCAAGCAGCTGAAGATTTTTCAGCGCCTGTAAAAACAGAGAAAGACCGGGCTAGATAGGCCCCCACGTTAGAATTAGGCTGGAGCCTTCGCGGGTGAACCAGAATAGTTATTAGGCTAGGGCCTTTGCGGGTGAACCAGAATAGTCATAAGGCTAGGGCCTTTGCGGGTGGACCAGAATAGTCATAAGGCTAGGGCCCTTGCGGTTGGACCAGAATGGGCATAAGGCTAGGGCCTTTTCGGGTGAACCAGAATAGTCATAAGGCTAGGGCCTTTGCGGGTTAACGATAATGACTAGGCAAGGCGCCTCCCAAAAACCACTTACCAGTAAAGCAAACGCACAGCATGAGGGCAGAGTCTTTGCGGGTGACCGAGAAGAATCATGAGGCTAGGGCCTTTGCGGTTAAACAATAACAGTGATGAGGCTAGGGCCTTTGCGGTTGAACGGTAACAGTGATGAGGCCAGGACCAACACAGCAAATCCAATAGCACACTTAATGACACTCGCACTTATAACTTGTACGAAGACTCTCGAAAAGCAGCGCACCACACGATCACCAAACTTGAAAAATCGATGCACTACCATTCACTGGCGACTCCCGAAACCAACTGAACTTTGACAAAATCGTGTCTCGTTTCCCCAACCATTGAACTAGGTAGTTCGCACATGCCAATTACCTGGCCACCCTTCAGGCATATGCCCAAGCAGAACAATGACTCGATCGTTGAATTTCCAAGATCAGCTACCGGTGCAGTGGCTTAAGTCGGGACAAGTCCAACTCTCAACCTTTTGTCAGGTTTGAATAATATTTCGAAAATTATAAGCAACATAAATTTTTAAAAATTTAATATAAGCTTCTAAAAAACCAAAACAAAATTTATAAATTTCCGAACAATTTAAAAAAAGAAGAATGTTCTAGCATAAATAGTTCTGAAGTTATGAAGTCTCAAAGAGATTTTTGAGTGAAGAAAACGTTAAATCTGTTTCTTTTTAAATATTATCTTGTCCCTTATATATCCTACATGAAAGGTGTATGACAATTAATTAAAGAAGATTAATTATCTTCAAAACTAAAAAAAAAATTAATTCTAGCTCTTACAGAAAATCAATTATACTCTCTTATAGCAAGCAGCTATTTGTGGAATTCTTGTTACAAGTTGAATAATCGAATTATCGTGACTGTTTTGTTTCAGTGTAACATCACAATGAATTTCTCATTCACTAATGCCATACAAAAAACTCATTTATTGTATCAATACATTAGAAATATATAAAGTAACAATAAAGGATCTATAGATTTTTTCTAAATGATGATTTTTACACCTTGACTTCTGATAATTTTCTGTTCGAAGCAACAGCATTAACGAAAATAGTGAAAAGTAGTGATGAAATATATACAAAATAAGTTTCAAACAAAAAATTCGATCTATAATAAAGTTCCACAAAAAGTAGCCTGCTAGAAGTGACTATAACTGGTGTTCTGTCGGAGCTAAAATTAATAATTTTTTTTTTTAGTTTTTATAGATAATTTAATTTGCTTTAATTAATTTTCATACAACTTTCATGTAGGGTGTTTAGGGGACAAGATATTATTCAAAAAGGAAAAGATTTAAAGTTTTTCTGATGGAAAATTCTCTTTCAGGCGTCATAAATTTAGAACTATTCACGCTAGAACATTCTTCTTTTTTTTAATTTTTCAGAAATTTCGGAACTTTTTTTTGCTGCTTAGAAGTTTTACGTAAAATGAACCAAAAACGTAGAATTTAAACAAAACTTATATCTTTCACATTTTTAAAAATCTAAAAGGGAGGGGAAAGTCAATCAATATTAATCACATTGGAACTTTTTGTGTACGCAAGATTGAAAGTTTTTATCAGAGAAAACTTTACATATTATTTGTTCCTTTCCAAAAAAAGTCACAGAAATCGATCAAAAAACAACAAATATCGAGTTATTTTAAAAGGGGGGCTACAGATTTTTTTTTCATATTTGGTTAAAATACTCAGGAGGCATCCACCAAACATAATTTCTACGGTACAAACTTTAGCCTGCTCTTTTATGTGAAACTTGGTTCTGAGGACAAGTGTTACATTGGACAGCCTAAGAGATACATACTAACACAATCAAAGAACACAAGAGAGACTGTAGAAAACTTATTTAAAAACCGCTTTATTTAAACATGCTGTAGAATGTAAACACAATTTTGATTTTGAAAATTACACTATTTTAACTAAAGAATCATCCTATTACAAGAGACTATTTATGGAAATGTTCCACATCGTCAAGAATAACAACCATGTAAATTTAAAATCTGATATTGACGGTATTAGCGGCATCTATAATAGTCTCATATTATCCACGAATCACTAGTAATGTAAGTCATCGTACCTTATCAATATATACCGTATATATTCTTATACTATCTACTGTTATTTAATCTAATATCCCTGGTTCGTCATGTATGCCTCTCGCTCTATACGTTGTCTTTGCACTTTACCTATGTCATGGCACAGAACGAACTAAGTTAAAAAATGTGCTTATTTTTATTAATTTACTTATAATACTGGTTCCCGTCCACGAAGGAATAGTAAGGAGTGGTATCACCCTATGTGTTCGGTGAGCAGAGGTGGGATGAGCGACGTCCAAGAATACATTAATGCTTGCCACGAATGGAAACTTGGGAGCAGCATCGTGCACATGCGCAGAGCTGTTTTCGCAGTCATGTGTTATAACTACTCCCCTTCGTTATATTTTGACATCTCGATGCATATGTATGTTATGTTCATTTGTGTTTTTATTTTGTTGGATGTATATCACGTTCCTAAACTAAATACGAGAAGGAAAGTGGCATCAAAAATACGAAAAGGATCAAGAAAGTGTAAGTACTACAATAACATTATTATAATCATTTACAGATTACGTAGGGGATAAAGTTAATTTCAGTGAACAAAATATTGTAGATTATTATGTGCAAACCGGCAGCACAGAAATGTTCAAAACACAAGATCGAAACTTTCAACGCGTGTTGACATCGTTTACATGACAACCGCCACGCAAGCATTGACGAATTCTTGGATGTTGCTCTTCCCACTCTCCACTTACAGGGATACTACTCCCTACTATTCTTTCGTGGTCCAGTCTGTGGGCGAAGTCAGACATATGTTAGTCTTTTACTGTTTCTATACTTTTATCTAAAAACTAACTTTTGAACTTTTAACAATAAAATATTTATTGCAACGAAAACATGTCAATATACCTTACTCCAATTTTTAAAAACCAACAATACATAAAACTCACAGGTATGTTCACTCTCACACATTTAATGTGATTAATCCTTACCACTCTTATTTTATTTAACAAACTATAAACCAGTGTAATTTTATATATTCATATGATCTCGTACAGTTATATTGTAATTTTATAGGTTATGTTTACTACCATTTTTGTTTTGAAAAGGACTACCGAAGTGTAGTCGAAACGTCGCAATATGATTTGAGGGACCTCTCAGTCTAATAAATTTTGACCAGTATTTAGAAAAACTTCCACTCTTCTTATTAACTACTACCCTGGTCGACACAATAAATACCTACTATTGTTATATTACGGGACTGGGTTTTTACTTTAAAAATGGGAATTTCGAATAACCTAAGGATGAATTGCAACGACGGAGATTTATTGGTAAAAAATATGAAGACATGGACAAACGGCAGTGATCGTGTAGTAAAAATGAAAAATCAACTTAGTTTTTTACTTCGGTGCAGAGATGAAGGATAAATTCCAGCTTGTATTCTCAATCAAGGTTACAAAAACTGTCAAGTATACGTAGGCTGCACTGAAGATCGTAACTGAGCTGTTTTAAATTGTAACATTAGAATATTGAATTTAACAATTAAATCTGCAAATGCTGAAATAAACAATGTAGAAAAAAACCTAACCGCTCTTGAATAGAATATAAATAACACACTTGATAATGAAACATCTAAAATGTTTTTTGAATTGCAAGAGAATAGCTTCTATAAATTAGGCAGAATTTTAATCAATAATTCTATTTTGAAATTCAATTGGTTGAAAGGGCATTACTACAATCATAAAATATTATCTAATGATGTTCATCCTAAATGGATTATCAACTTATCAAATACTAACTTACCTAAGGATGTGGAATAGTATTTACGTCTAGGTCCAAATCACTGTCTTCCTTTTTACAATACAAATCTTATAATTGAATCCACTTTATGCAACATAAAAGAAAAAATCAGTTTTGTAGACGAAGATAAAAGAGACACGTTTCGAGCTGATCTAGCATCAATTTACAACGATTCTATACTGCTAATAATTTTAATCGATACATCTTACAAGATTTAAGCCTGGCTTTGGAATCTAAGAAATTTATTAAAGAACCAAAAGACATTATCATTACACGCGCCGACAAAGGCAGTGTTACTGTGGTTATGGACTGAAACGACTTCTTATTAACTACTACCCTGGTCAACACGAAGAACACCTACTATCATTATTATTAATAATATCGATGACCTACACGTTCACAATATTATCGCAACTGTTGAATCTAGTATTTCTAGCTTAGATGGCGAATCTCAAGCTTCAATTAGAAATCAATGTTCCCAAATTATCATGGATCATGGTTCCTTCTTAAGACATCTAACTCGACTTAAATTTAAGTTTATACGTTATTCTAATGTGATACGTGAATTAAATCTAAGAAATCCAGATGTGATGTGTACTAATTCTGATAAAACGCAATGTTACGATTGCTATGTCTAAAACTAATTACTAAAAAAAAAATGTCGCATATCCTAAATTAAAAAACTTTATTCCTTATTCAAAATTGAATACGCTGCTACTCTACAATACAAGAACAATAATTTGATGTCTAATTTAGAATTTAATAACTTAATTTCTCCTTACCAAGCTAAAGAACTCAGAACTTACTCAGCAGTCACTCCAAGGGCTTCTGTGTTCCTAAAATCCATAAACCTGAAAACCCCTTAAGACTAATTGTTTCCACTACTAACGGTCCTCTATGCAACTTATCTGCCTTTTTGTCAAAAATTTAAATAATTGTTTTGAAAAGAACGATTTAAAAGTCACAGATAGCTTATCCTCTGTACACAAAAATTAAGTTATGTCTTATCCCTTCTGATTACATATTAGTTTCATTAGATGTAGTTTCCATGTTTAATAACATTCCTACACTTGATGTTCTAAACTTCATTACTTTTTAGAATGTATTGAACTATGTTTCAATTCCACCTTTTTCGAATTTGGGGGCTCCGCCTATAAACAGGAAAGTGGCTTAGCTACGGGGTCTCCCCTCTCACCTGCATCGGCCAATTTAGTTATGGAAAAACTCGGACCTCATTCTCGCAAAGATCTCCCTTTTTCAGTTCCATTTTTCTTCCGTTATGCTGATAACAGTCACAGCTGTCCCTACAGATAAAATCCATCTTTTCCTTAAAAATTTCAATTCTTACCATCCCTATATTAAAATTAACATTGAAATTGAAGAAAATTAAAAAATTAGTTTTTGAGACACCCTTATTATCAGATGTGAAAGTTTTGTAAAAAATGATGGGTATCAAAAGAAACATTGAGTTGGTCGTTATATAAATTGTAACCATTTTCATCCTAATTGCCATAAAATTAGCTTGGTCACAGGTTTACTTTACAGAATTCTTAGAATTTCAGATCCAGAATTTAGAATCAAAAACATAAATATAATCTTAGATACCTTAAAAGGTAAATGTTTCCCCAACCTATCTGATAAACAACAGTTTAGAAAATGAAACTTTCCGATTATATAATACGGAACTTGCTTCTAAATCTTATAAAATAAAAAAATTTTCCACTTTCCGAAAAGAAAATATCTGAAGTTGCTTATAAATAAAATAACGCTCTCTGTCCCTTTTCTTATGTAGGTGAAACTGGGAGACCTAAAGAGGCCCGTGGTCGTGAATACAGGTATTCTATTTGCAATCCTGACAAAGCCGTTTACACTGCTCTAATATACTTGAAACATCAAAATATCTCAAGAAATACGCATAATATGAAAAAATATCCCTGATAAAAACTTTTTATTTTCGAGAGGGAAAAGCGACTTCAAAGAAATTTACCCCATCCCACCCCCCAGGAGGCAGGAGGGGGTTAACTTTGTAATATCAAATGGAAACCACAATTTTTTATCACAGATTCAGATTCTCCTTCATGAAATACGTAAGTTTTATTCGAAAAATTTTGTTTGATTTGCGAAAAAACCCCATCCCCCGATGTCTCTTGGGGGGTGGGGTGGGGTAAATTTTGTTCAAAGTCGTTTTCCCCCCTCGAAAATGAAAAGTTTTTATTACGGAAATTTTTTTCATAGGATGCGTATGATTCTAAGATATTTCGATGTCTCAAGTTAAAAAAACACCCTGTATATTGATACTATATTGATACCAGCCATAACTTTGATTTGGATAATTTTGAGAATTTATCAATGGAGAACAATAGAGCTCATGAAAAAAATAATTAAAAGCTTTTTTATCAACAAAGTACCGAGCACTGTTAATCTTAGATGTATAAATAATTTATTTACCGATGTTTACAAACTTCTCGAAAAATTTTAATCAATTATGAAAACAAATTTGCGTCATTGAAGCTCCTTTCTACGAAATTTCTTAATATTTATTTATAATAATTGATTGTTTTTCATTATATCGTTATTCGGTAAATCATTTTTTTGCTTTCTGTTGGGATTTGACCTCTTGCTGACTTATTCTACGGTATTTTCTTTGTGCCAGGCACGTTAGCTTCTCCTATCGTCCTTTCGTTTTTTTCCTGTTCTCAGTATTTATTCTCTGTGATATAGATTTATGATTGAGGGCCTTCTTTTATGAGACAACCTTTTTCTACTTAAAGCTTCAATTTTTATATATTATTACTTATTTTCTTTATACATATTTTCTACATTCTTTCTCTGTTTTTTACAGACCTAATAAATGTTTTGTCGACTGATAAGGGTCCATACAGTGACCGAAACAGTTCAAAAAGAATTATCGCATGTTTTCTTTTGAACTTCATTTTCATGACTTGCTTCGCTACTCAATAAAAAAAAGTCCAGACTAAACGTACAACAATATATATATAATTAAAAAAATAAGGTTAAACAACCACCGCAGGGTCTCACTGGGAGCAACTGCCATCTAAAAATAACATCGGCTCCCAGTAGGACCGCGGTAAATCACATTCATGGCCAGGTCTCACAACCGTGAGATGGATGGTCACAGGACACGATGAATTCAAAACGACAGGACAGCGAAACCCTCGTGTGTTTTGAGGACACGAAGTGACCCAAGGATGATAGCTTTCTGCATCCATTTCGCAAGTTCTTTGGCATATTTTTGGCACGCGGGTATAGCTTTAAGGTTACGAACCAGTGATAGTTTCGCACCTCCGAGATCACCTATCACAAGGACAAATACTTGTACCGAATGTTTTGGGTACAGCTATTGCAGCTCCCTTTTAAGGTCTTGATACCTCTCCTCCTTTTCTTTCTCCTTGGCAGTGATGTTGTATTCGGACGTTGCCGAGAATTCGATCACGAATATAGTTCGGTTCTCGAAGTCTTGGAGAACAATGTCAGGCCTCGAGTGTGCAACGAAGACTGCTGTCCGAGAATCCTAGTTCCAGAAAATTTGGCACTTCTCGTTTTGGACAATTGACTCTATTTCCCTCGGAGCGTTCGGCAGGGCAGGGTCGCGGCCAAGACCGTAAGAGCGACAACGATGGTAATAAAGGACTCTTAGGGACGCATTACTGCGTGGGTGGGACACCCCGATAGTATGTGCTCCAGGTATTCAGCCTGTGCATGACACGCTCTGCACCTATCGCTGGTAACTTTTTGACATAAAATGCGGTAACTGTATGCTAAGGTGGAAATGACACCGTCCTGACATGCGAAAATGAAACCATCTGTACCTGTATCAAGCCCTGATGATCTGAGGAAAGCAAAAGTTTGCTCCTTCGACAAGGACTGTTTTTCTACATTTCTGTGAAAATTTCCGTGCATTTTCTTGTATAGCAGCTCTTAATGGAATTTTTTAACTTCTGCTTTCTTCACTTCGGCTTTCAGAAGTGAAGCATCTAGATGGAGTAATGCACTTTCCTCAATTCTGATGTTAAAATGCAGGCCAAGGGTCTCGGCCGCTTGCTCCGCGGCTTTGTGAAGGAACGCTCCTTTACCAATTATCTCGTGGTTCCTGAACATTTTTAGGACAGGATCTCTGCCATTGGCTACGATATAAGCTGTACATAGAACAATTCGGTTATGAAGAAACTGGAGATTCAGAAGTCCGCGTCCGCCTTGACGGCGTGAAATGTATAATCGCGGAACTGACGAATTGATATGCAAGCTTTTATGCATATGCATGATCTTACGTGTGGTGACATCAAGGGCCTTAAGTTTGTTCTTCGTCCATTGAACCACCCCAAACGAGTAGAGTAGAACCGGGACGGCAAGCATGTTAGTCGCAGATATTTTTTTCAACGCTGACAGGCACGCCCAGGTATGTGTGGATCTCTCCAGTGTTGAGATGTCTAATAACGCTTATATCCACAAGCTCAGGGTCCTCGGGAACGCCAACAATCTTTCCGTTCTTCAGATGAATTTTGGCACATTTATCCAATCGAAAGTCCATCCCAAACTCTCCTGCGCACTTCGCGACGAGATTTATGGCAGTTTGAAGTTTGCCTCTACCAGAGGCACAGAGCTTCAGGTCATCCATATAAAATACATGAGTGACCTTATGCTCGCGCTGGTTAGTGTCGCCACAGAGGTATCCAGAAGAATTTCGTAGTGCGAGAGATATAGGCAGAAGGGTGATGCAAAATAGTAAAGGGCTCATGTTATCGCCCTGAAAGACGCCCCTCTGGAAGGTGACGTTGTTTGTTGGCACACGATAATTTCCAGATGAGATAGTAAATCTAGTTTTCCAAAGAGGCATTAATCTCTGTATGCATCTTACCATGTGTGGATGCAACTTCAAGCTTTCCAACAGACAGATGATAAGTTTATAAGAGGCTGAATCGAAAGCTTTCCGGCAGTCAATCCAAGCCATTGACAGGACGCGTCGATGGGCTGCAGCGTCTTTGCAGACACACCTGTCAATTAGCAGGTTCTCTCGACAGCCTGCTACACCTTTTTTGGAGACACGTTGTTCGTACATCTCATGCCACACAGGCTGAATTCGCCGATCAATCCTGTTGTTTAGGACAGCTGTAAAGATCTTATACAGTGTGTGCAAACAAATTATTGGCCTGTAATTCTCTGGGTTGGACAAGTTGCCTTTTTTTCGGTAGGAGTATAGTGCGTCCTAGCACCAGCCTCTGCGGAATGGGCGTCTCTGACTTTAAGAGTAAGCTGTATATGCGGGCCAAATGTTGGTGTGTAGAAGTAAACCTCTTCCCCAAGAAGTTCTTGATACAATCTGGTCCAGCGCCGGAAAAGTTCTTCGTTCCTCCAACTGCTTTTTTCAATTCTTCGGCAGTGATTGATGGACATTCATCCTCAGATTTTATGAGGTTGCCGCGAAATTCCTTGAAGCGGATGATATTGTCAGTATTTTCTTTCAACTCTAGTGTTTTCGGGATCTTGTATACCTCTCTCCAAAAAGTGTCTACCTCGTTGGGCTTGGGTGGGTTTTTGACAGAAACAGGGTGATCATTGTACAGGCGAGATGGGTCAGCGAGAAACTGTTAATTCTCCCTGATCCATCTCTCCCTCTTCTGTATTCTTCCCTTTGCGTCAGATAACAGCCGTATTTTGTCTATAATATGCTGCTTGATTGTCAGCAGTTTTGACTTGTTCAGTGTGTGATTCAAGATACTCAGTTCTTTTGAATGCTTTCCGTGAACGGTCTACCAGATGTTATGTAGTCAATCACACATTGAACACGGGGCGCATTTTGTCTTGCCCATCCAATCTTCTTGCTCAGTTGATGTAAGCGTCTTTTAGTCTTTTGATCCATCGTAGGCAATTGATGGTCCAGAGGTCGGACTCTTGCGGAATTTCTCCACGAAGAGAGGCATCCATTTCAGCCAGATCTTGGGGCTTAAGAGGAACTTGCATGTTAATGTTCCTTCTTGTTCCTCATCTTCGGCTGCAGCTTGATAAAGCAGCGGTTGGGGAAGCGCTCCGCGTACATATCCATTTTTCCAGAGGAAGGCACGTTGATTTCGCAACGATTGAATCGAAACGTGCTGAAGCTCTGGGTGTTTTTGGCACTACAGAGTATGCATACGCGCCATAAAGCCTCGGTGAACAGGCATATTGCTGGCATCGTAGCAGTCTAGTAAGTCATCTTCAAATTGATTCGTCCACTTAATGTGGGCGTTTCGCCGCTTCGTCTGGTATTTCGATTTAAATTATTTTCAGCACCCCGAACTCTAGGGTTATCGGCATTGTTCGCCGACCCATTGTCGGGTGCTCTCTGCGTTCGATCGTTTTGTACCGCATTTACAACTTTTGGGTGTTCTGGTGGTGTCATTGTTGTTCGCACGAGCAGCTAGGGAAAGGGTTCGTCCATCCTTGTAGAACCCCGCATGCAAGGATAAGGCTGCATACTCTGAGAGGTCACCCGGTATCTCAGAGCCACCGTTTAAGACGCCTCACCCAGGTGTCATTTAGCTTTCGGCACGGTTGTCACGCCTCCGCTTAGGGGTTATCTCTTCAGGACCATCCCTGGACAATTGTCCGCGACTGCTTATTAATTATTGTAACCATATTGAGCAGAAACCCTTGGTACAGGGACCCTCTATCCGCAACCCGAGGACGCGTTCGGTGGCTTATTCATAGGCCCTTCAGTTCTATTCCAAAGGAATCAAAACCGGTCGGTGTATGCTTAATCTATATATATATATATATATGAGAAGTTCGTTATCGAATTTTCGGCACCAGCTGACAAGAACGTCAAAGCCAAAGAGAATGAAAAGAAAGAAAGGTATAAAGACCCTATAAGGGAGTTGCGACGGTTATACCCGGAAAACAGTCGTCTTTGAATTTCTCCGTGTCCTCAGGGTGCACGAGAGTTTCGCCGGATCGTTGAATTTATTCCATCGCAGACTGTAACTTCCTATCACATGGTCGTGTGATCCCTGTACCAAGGGTTTCTGCTGAATATGGTTACAATCACTAATAGTTAGTCGCGGACAATTATGCAGGGAAGCTCTCGAAGGAATAACTGGTAAGCGAAGGCGTGACAACCGTGCCGAAAGCTGAATGGCACCTGGGCGACGTGTCCTTAACAATGCCTCTGGGATACCAGGCGACATCTCAGAGTACGCAGCCTTACCCTTGCATGCGGGGCTCTACAGGAGGGACAAACCCTTTTCCTAGCTGCTCCTGGGAACAGCAATAACACCATCAAACCGTCAAAAAGTTGTAGATGCTGTTCCAAACAATCGAACGTACAAAGCACCCGATAATCGGTCGGCAAACAGTGTCGATCATACTACAGTTCGGAGTGCTGCAAATAACAGTTCAAATGGAAACACGTCGACGAACCGGCCGAACGTTCGCATTGAGTGGGCGAATCAATTTAAGGATGACGTGCTAGACAGCTATGATGCCAGCATTATCCCTGTTCACGGAGACTTTAGGGCGCGCTTGCACAAACTGTGGTGCCAGAAACATCCAGAGCTTCAGCACGTTTCGCATCAATCTTGGCGAAATCAACACGCCTATCTCTTGAAAAATGGATATGTATGCACATTAAGATCAACCGCGAAAAGTAGAAGCTTTCTGAGAGACGATAGTGGTTTCAAGAAAAGGAGGAACATTGACATACTGGTTCCTCCTAAGCCCCAAGATCTGGCTGAAATGGATGCGTTGTCTGATTAAAATCCAAGGCTAAAACTGAAGATGGATCAAAAGACCAAAAGGCGCTTGTAGCAAGTTTAGCCAACTGTTGGGGCACCAGCCCAGGATTGGCAACAAGCTTAAGATAGGACAGCCTCGGCGTATTGGATATCAGCGCCGGCGTCCTCGAACGTCGGGATGGCACCTTCACTTCTGGGACACACACCTGGGTATCGTGCGGTATGGGGATGGGCCACGATCGACATTTATCGGGTCTCAACCCTTTGGGTCCAGCTCAGGGATGAGATAATTTAGGGTCCTAATGTAACCTCACGTTACACAACTGAAGAAGACGATTCGGTGGGCAAGACAGAAAGCGCATGCTAGACAGTGTGTGATTGACTACATAACATCTGGTAGGCCGTTCACGGAAAGGGTTCTAAAGTTCGCTCAAGAACTAAGGATATTCAATCATACGGGTTTTATCTGACCCAAGGTAGAAATTACAGAAGGGGGAGAAATGGATCAGGAAGAATTAACAGTTTCTCGCTGACCCATCTCGTCTCTTCAGTGATCACCCTGTTTATGTCAAAAATGCATCCAAGTCCAACGAGGTAGAGAATTCTTAGAGAGAGGTATACAAGATCGGAAAAACATTGGAGTTTTGCAACAACCTCATAATATCTGAGGCGGATTGTCCATCAATCACGGGCGGAGAGGTGAAAAAAGCACTTAGAGGCGCGAAGAACTTTTCCGCTGCACACCAACATTTGGCCCGCATATTCACCCCATGTTTAAAGTCAGAGATGCCCATTCTTTACAGCTATCCTGAACAACAGGATTGTCCGCAGAATTGAGCCTGTGAGGCGAGAGATGTACGAACAACGTGGCTCGAAAAAGGTGTAGGAGGATGTCGAGAGTACCTGCTAATTGACAGGTGCGTCTGTTAGGACGCTGCAGCCTATCCGCGCGCCCTGTCAATGGCCTGGGTTGACTACCGGAAACCTGTCGATTCAACCTCTCATGGACTTATCAGCTGTCTCTTGGAACGCTTGAGAGTGCATCCCCGCATAGCAAGATGCATAGAGAGATTGATGCACTCTTGGAAAACTACATTAACTATCTCATCTGGAAATTACCGTGTGACAACGAATAATGTCACCTTCTAGAGGGGCGTCTTTCAATCAGTCATGTATTTTATACGGATACCTCATGTCCTTTATGTCGCTTTTTATATAGTATTTTTAAATCGCTTATTTATATCGTATTGTGCAGCGTTATTAAATAATGAACAGCGAGAATTTCATAAAAATATATAAGTTTTCGAAACTTCTATCATTTTTATTTTATTTGTATTCACAAATTATTTGGAACTAAATATAACAGAGTTTTTGATTCCACGGCAATGTTCACAGAGAATATTTAATTTTTTTTTGAAATTATCAACATTTACAGTTGAAACTTTTTTTCTAAACTCCTTGACCATGATCTGATTTTGCCACGAGAAACAGCATTAAGTTTTTCTACCTATTGAACTTGCCAACTTCTTTTCTCTCATTTGACCCAGTAGAGTGGAAAAAATTTAAAGAGTATAAGAAGGTAGTACGTCTTAGTTCTCTCTCACTAGTAAGTAAAAGATCCAGATTACTTCACGCTAATTTTTATTTGTGCACGACGTTGCGGAGAGGGGCGTGGCTCTACCAGGAGAGTACAACAAAATCCTAACAAATAATGAGGAACAGAAACACTTTTTTGTGCTCATGGTCAAGGAGTTTAGAAAAAAATTCCCAAGTGTAATTGTTGAGAATTTAAAAAAAAGAAATATTCTCTGTGAACATTGCCGTGGAATCAAAAACTCTGACATATTTAGTTCCATATAATTGGTGAATTAAAATAAAATAAAAATGATAGAAGTTTAGAAAACTTATATATTTTTATGAAATTCTCGCTGTTCATTATCCAATAACGCTGCACAAAACGATATAAATAAGCGATATAAAAAAAAACTATATAAAAAGCGACATAAAGGACATGTAGTAGCCGTAGCCACTGCGACTGAACATTCTAGCGCTGCAGC
This sequence comes from Andricus coriarius, assembly GCA_932066315.1. Taxonomy (NCBI): domain Eukaryota; kingdom Metazoa; phylum Arthropoda; class Insecta; order Hymenoptera; family Cynipidae; genus Andricus; species Andricus coriarius. The sequence goes on along the minus strand of CAKNWT010292988.1, from coordinate 29,716 downwards.
AGCGTCAAGCCGCCGCCAGCTCTCGCTAGCTGTCTTCTGCGTTTAAGGTGATGCAGGGAGCGCATAAAACTTAGTTTCTGGACACAGGTGACTATATGCACTGTCTTATTGACCTTTTGGCGTGTTATGTACCTATTATTCGCAATCAGGATGTGCCTAGCTGTACAACTCATACCGTACAAAATTTTAAGAAATTTTTCGAAACTTCGTGATCGTTGAGCGAGTAGTAAAAATTGTCCGATCAAGCTCATTTTTTGCATGACATCGTGTCGTGACACAGAACACAAATATGAATTACCTTTTTGACATTTTGAAAATTTTGTTTTGACCAAGCACCCTAGTATATCGTAGCCAATGGCAGAGATCCTCTCCTAAAATTGGTCAGGAACCGAGCAAGCGGCCGAGACCCTCGGCCTGAATTTTAACATCAGAAGTGAGGAAAGTGGATGCATCCATCTAGATGGTTCACTTCTGAAATCCGAAGTGAAGAAAGCAGAAGTTCAAAAATTCTACTTACAGCTACTCGACAAGAAAATGCACGGACATTTTTACGGGAATGTAGAAAAACACTCCTTGTCGAGCGAGCAAACTTTTGTTATTTACAGATCATCAGGGCGTAATTCAAGTACAGAAGGTTTCTTTTTCGCATGCCAGTACAGTGTCATTTCTACCTTAGTATGTTGTGACCGCATTTTATGTCAATAAGTTCGCAGCGATAGGTGCAAAGCGTGTCATGCACACGCAGAGTACCTAGAACACATACTATCTGGGTGTCCCACCCGTGCAGGATCAACTATACCTGAAGACATAATGCGGCCCTAAGAGTGCTTTATGACCATCTTTGTCGCTCTTACGGTGTTGGCCGTGACCCTGCCCTGCCGAACTCTCTGAGGGAGATAGAGTTAATTGTCCAAAACCAGAATTGCCCCATTTTCTGGAAGTAAGAATTTCGGACAGCAGTCTCTGTTGCTCACTCGAAGCCTGACATTAGTCTCCAAGAGTTCGAGAAATGAACGATATTAGTGATCGAATTCTCGGCTCCGTCCGATTACAACATCACTGCCAAGGAGAAGGAAAAGGAGGAGAGGTGCGAAACTATCACTGGTACGCAGCGTTAAATCCATTCCCGCGTGCCAAAAATATGCCAAGACACTTGCGAGATGGATGCAGAAAGCTGTCATCCTTTGGTCGCTTCGTGTCCTCAATAAATACGGCGGTGGGAATTAATTCCGCTATTTTGATGGTCATTTTATCAGAAAAACATTTACTACAGAACAGAATGCTCCTAAACTTTTTTTATCTCTGAAACGGCTCAATTTACAGCAAGACGGATATTATATTTGCAATCAGCGAGTCAAATTACATAGGATAACAAACCTCCCTAGATCCGCTATATAAGCTGGCTAGTGAAAGTCAGGCTAGTCTCGTAAATCATTGTGCATGTATGTTTATGTAGCTTAGTGAGATAAAAGCACAAAAAATGAAATGAATCCGACTGAAGATTCTGATCATGGGGATGTGCCAAAAGAAATGTTTGAAGCAGTGGAATATGAAAGTCATATTTTTTGTTACGAGCATGCCTGTTTCTAAATTTCTAAATTATTTACCATGAGCCTAAATTGTCTTTATGATGTCCTGAAAATCTTATTCTAAAGGCAAGTCTCCCCTCCTAATAATTTATCCAGGAGCTTTCTTTTTTAAGCTTTAATCTCGCTCTGTTCTCTTTAACTTTTATAAATTAGGTATCATTTTAACTTATCTAGGTGCAATAATGATATTAAAACTTCACTTAATTTTCCTAGCATTTTACCTTATGTTTGAATTTAAATGTGAGTTCAAGACTCAACAGAAAAACTAATTACAACTTTTTTAAAAGAAAGCTCTAATGGAGTTCTAACTTGTTTTATGGGTTGTTTCCATTTAATCTAGTTGAAACATGACACTTCTGTTATCAGGCGGTCTAGTTTCTGGACCTTAGCCCTGGTTCAGAAGTCCGCTTTGATTTTCAAGTGCCAAATTTTATAATTGAATGGAATAATTTGATATTATTAATCAATTCGAGAATGGAAAGCAGATTAATTTGTTTGCTACCTTTAGGATCATCGGTTTTTTTTAGTGTCCGGGTCTGAGCCCGGTTAAGAGAAAATCTTTGCTCTGGCAAGTTACAAATTATACGTCCGCATTATGAATTTGGGTAAGTTAGAATCCTATTTTGTGAAAGTGAACCAAAGTTCGCGCGAGCAATATTAATTATTAAATCAAGAAACCTGAGTGAGACCTCCTAGATATTGTGATCCTAATTGATATGCAAAGCGGCGAGCCTCTTTGCAAGCGCCTCGGTTGCTACCATTCCAGCTATCCTGGCTAATGTTCTGAGAACTCCATTCTCCTGCTGGCAAATATTCCATCCATATATAAACGGAAATCACAGATTTTCACACCTTTCTATTCGGTTTATAATAGTTCGCGAGTTTCCAAGTTCGAATCAAGGTTTTGAGCATATATTTAACTTGAAATGAAATACCAAAGTCTGGTTGCAACTCAAGTTACTTTTATTGCAGTTAGGCTTTTCAATCTTTATATAGTTTTCAAATAAACTGTTTTGTGGATGAAAAATTATACCAAGGGTTTCTGCTGAATATGGTTACAACAATTAATAAGCAGTCGCGGACAATTGTCCAGGGATGGTCCCGAGGGAATAACCCCTAAGCGGAGGCGTAACAACCGTGCCGAAAGCCGAATGGCACCTGGGTGAGGTTTCTTAAACGGTGACTCTGGGATACCGGGCGACCTCTCAGAGTATGCAGCCCTATCCTTGCATGCGGGGCTCTACAAGAATGGACGAACCCTTTCCCTAGCTGCTCGTGGGCACAACAATGACACCACCAAAACACCAAAAAGATGGGCAAGACAGAATGCGTCCTGTGTTCAATGAGTGATTAACTAAATAACATAGGGTAGACCGTTCACGGAACTGAGGATCTTGAATCGCAGACTAAACAAGTCAAAGCTGCTGACAATCAAGCAGCATATTGTCGAAAAAACACGGTTTTTACTTGATGCAAGAAGGAGGATACAGAAGAGGGAGAGATGGATCAGGGAGAATCAAAAGTTTCTCGCTGATCCATCTCGCCTGTTCAGTGATCACCCTGTTTCTGTTAAAAATCCACCCAAACCCAACGAGGTAGAGACTTTTTGGAGAGAGGTATACAAGATCCCAAAAACACTTAAGTTGAAAGAAGATACTGACAATATCATCCGCTTCAAGGAATTGTGTGACAACCTCATAAAATCTGAGGAGGAATGTCCATCAATCACTGCCAAAGAGGTGTGAAAAGCACTTAGAGGCACGAATAACTTTTCCGGTGCTGGACCAGACTGTATCAAGAACTTCTGGTGGAAGAAGTTTACTTCTACACACCAACATGTGGCCCGCATATTTACCTCATATTTAAAGTCGGAGACGCCCATTCCGCAGTGGCTAGATTTACTATCTCATCTGGAAATTATCGTGTGACAATAAGCAGCGTCACCTTCCAGAGGGGCGTCTTTCAGGGCGATACCATGAGCCCTTTGCTTTTTTGTATCAGACTCCTGCCTCTATCTCTCGCACTACCAATTCTTCTGGATAACTCTGTGGCAACACTAACCAGCGCGAGCATAAGGTCACTCATGTGTTTTATAGGGATGACCTGAAGATCTATGCCTCTGGTAAAAGCAAACTTGAAACTGCCATAAATATCGTCAAGAAGTACACAGGAGAGACTGGGATGGGCTTTCGGTTGGATAAGTGTGCCAAAATTCATCTGACAAGGGGAAGGCCTCAAGTATGAAACTCAAATCGACTTCGCATGGCGATAATTCGAAAGATTATTGAATTCCATTCGACACGTGTCACGGCTTTTTTGTAAGTGGAGCCTAGTTTTTAAAATATTAATGTTTTAAAATTGCGGCTACCTTCACTGATACACTAGTATCAGTCACGCGGGAAATTTTTCAGCCAGCGGCGCTGGCCCTGCGGTAGCGTGCCTGCTTGCGACTCGCTGCTGTCAGGCTTCAAATCTTTTCGCTAGATTTTTTGTATAATAATACCAAAAATTTAAATTATTATCAGTAACAATTTTAATAGATAATATTTCGGAAGGTTGAAAAAATTCGACACTTTCGAATTATAATATTATATAATATATTAAATAATACTCTTTTTTATCTTCATAAGTATGAAGTACATAATCGGGGTAAATATTTACATTTGATTTTCTCCTTTTGCTCCTTCACAGAAAGTATAGATAGCCAGAGTACAATTTTGAACGTCAATCAAGTTTGTTTTCCAATTGAACCGCTGGCGATCAAAAGGGGATACGCCCGATACGCCGTCGTTTTAGTTGGCCCCAGGGTCATATTTTTTTCAGGTCAAATTAAAATTTTTTAATAACATATCCCAATAGGAAATTTTATTGCGCATATTTTTAGTCCTTTAAACAAATGCGATAATTTCATTAGTTTTCGAAATAATCAAGAAAATCATACTTTTTTCTGCAATCGCAAAATACGATTCTTTTGTGTTCAACTTGCCACAAATTCTAGGATAATAGGAATTTTGTAATAAAATTTTCGGAAAATATGCACCATCATAGAACGAAACTAATGGTATTGATAGAATTCCAATGAATTGTCACTACAAATTTACAACAATTTTTATTCTTCCCATGGCGTAAATTGGATATTGTAAGTTTCAAACGCTTCGGGAGTCGAACGAATTTTTAGAAAATTAAAATTAACGGTCACCTAAACTTTCGTTAGGATTCAAGAAAGTTTTTTGGAAAATATCAGGCAATTATATTTTATAGTTTTAAAGTCACAATTGATTTAAGATCTCAGCGCTGTCCCGTGGCCGGCTTGACCTCCCAATCGCCCGCTGTTATGCAAACGTTGATACTGCAGGACGAACTAGCACGCGTACGGGACGGCGCTGAGATCTTAACTCAATTGTGGTTTGAAAAATATAAAACATAATTGCCTGATAATTTACAAAAAACTTCCTTGAATCCTAACAAAAGTTTAGGTGACCGTTAATTTTAATTTTCTGAAAATTCGTTCGACTCCCAAAGCGTTTGAAACTTTCAATATCCAATTTACGCCATTAGAAGAATAAAAATCGTTGTAAATTTGTAGTGACAATTCATTGGAATTCCATGAATACCGTTACTTTCGTTATATGATGGTGCATATTTTCTGAAATTTTTATTACAAAATTCCTATTATTCTAGAAGTTGTGGCGAGTTGAACACAAAAAATTTGTATTTTGCGATTTCAGAAAAAAGTAACATTTTCTTCACTATTTCGAAAACTAATAAAGTTAACACATTTATTTATAGGACTAAAAATATGCGGAATGAAATTTCCTATCGGGATGTGTTATTAAAAAATTAAAATTTGACCTGAAAAAAAATATGACCCAGGGGCCAACTAAAAGGACGGCGTTTCGGGCGTATCCCCTTTTGATCGCCAGCTGTTCAATTACTTTGACGCGTGAAGATTCCAACTGACGATTATCACCTCAAATTATGTATTTCATACTTATAAAGATAAAAAAGAGTATTATTTAATATATTATATGATATTATAATTAGAATGTGTCTAATTTTTTCAACCTTCCGAAATATTATATATTAAAATTGTTACTAATAATGATTTAAATTTTTGGTACTATTATAAAAAAAAAAAATCTAGCCAAAAGATTCTAACCCCGACAGCAGCGAGTCGCAAGCATGCACGCTACCGCAGGGCCAGCTCCGCTGACTGAAAAATTTCCCCCGTGACTGATACTAGTGTATTAGTGAAGGAAGCCGCAATTTTAAAACATTAATATTTAAAAAAAAATAGGCTCCACTTACAAAAAAGCCGTGACACGTGTCGAATGGAATTCGATAATCTTTCGAATTATCGTCATGCGAACTCAATTTGAGTTTCATACTTGAGGTCTTCCCCTTGTGAAGAACGGAAAGATTGTTGACGTTCCTGAAGACCCTAAGGTTGTGGATTTAAGTCTTATTAGACATATAAACACTGGAGAGACCTATACATACCTGCACGTGCCTCAAAGCCGCATTCAGGACGTACAATGAGTAAAGGAGTCTCTCCGAAGCCGATACAAGCATCTTCTTCAACAGATTTGGTCTTCCAATCTGTCCGCGTTGAACGAGGTATCTGCGACTAACATGCTTGCCATCCCGGTTCTACGATACTCGTTTGGGGTGGTTTAATGGACAAAGAACGAAATTAAGGCCCATGATGTCACCACACGTAAGATCATGCATATGCATAAAAGCTTGCATATCAATTCGTCAGTTCCGCTATTACACATTTCACGCCGTCAAGGCGGACACGGACTTCTGAATCTCCAGTGTCTTCATAACCGATTTGTTCTAAGTACAGCGCATATCGTAGCCAATGGCAGGGATCCTCTCCTAAAAATGGTCAGGAACCACGAGATGATTGGTGAAGGAGCGCTCCTTTACAAAGCCGCGGAGCAAGCCGCCGAGACCCTTGGCCTGAATTTCAACATCAGAAGTGAGGAAAGTGCATTACTCCACCTAGATGCATCAGTTCTGAAAGCCGAAATGAAGAAATCAGAAGTTCAAAAATTCCATGAAGAGCTACTCGACAAGAAAATGCATGGAAATTTTCACAGGAATGTAGAAAAACAGTCCTTGACGAAGGAGCAAACTTTTTCTTTCCTCAGATCATCAGGGCTGAATTCAGGTACGGAGGGTTTTATTTTCGCATGCCAGAACGGTGTTATTTCCATCTTAGCATACCGTGACCGTATTTTATGTCAATAAGTTCCCAGCTATAGGTGCAGAGCGTGTCATGCACACGCTGAGTACCTGTAACACATACTATCGGGCGGTTCCACCCACGCAAGAACGACCGAGAATTCGTGATCGAATTCTCGGCCCCGTCCGAATGCAACATTACTGCCAAGGAGAAAGACAAGTAGGAGAGGTATGAAGACCTTAAAAGGGAGCTGCAAAGACTGTACTCAAAATATTCGGTACAAGTAATTGTCCTTGTGATAGGTGCTCTCGGAGGTGCGAAACTATCACTGGTTCATA
>CAKNWT010292988.1:0-22198 GCA_932066315.1 Andricus coriarius | reverse complement strand
TATTTACTTATATATTTTTAATGTGTTTCAATTAACACTTCAATAAGTGATATGTAGTATTTGCAAAGAACTCTGAAATTTAAAACGGTAACATCGGTTTTAAACGGCATACTCACACAAAGAAGCAAATTGTGCTGAAGCTACAGGTTTTTCAGTTATAATAGGGACAGCATTAGGGTGATCCAAAAGTTTTTTTTAACGAATTCCAGTGCATATCATCCGAAAATTTGTTCGAATCCACACAAAAAGGAATATGTTTCTTTAGTTTCGAAAGAAATGATGTTTAGAGGTGGCGCAAGCCCCATGCAGTTTAACTCGTCTTTCCCATAAAAAAAAAAATATTTTTGTAAATTTCATTCAGAATCGTCAATATAACCTGAATCGGCTTGAAACTCAACATTTATCTTTACAATTACACTGATAAAAATGGATGATCAATGTTAGAGTGATAAAATTTAGGGAGCCATTCCGTTATTCTAGATGGTCTAAAAAGCCTTTCATAATTTTTTCGACATAGTCAGGGAGACTCATTTTATGGCCAGTCTGACTGTAATAAGGTCAGAATCATCATCAGGGATAATCACAGTATCCTTTCGGGAAGGTCAATAGGATCATCTTATTTTCACTTATTTCGACCATCCACGGAAGAGCAAATGACGCATCACGTAGGGCCATCCTGATTACACTGAGCGAAGAATTCTCGTGTAGTTCGGGTTTACACCCCAATAGTTCGGGTGGTGTCTCTTTTTTTTTGTGTTTCAACCGAAGGATTGGCGCGCTTGCACTACTGAGACGTGCGATCACCCCAACCACTCGGGTGCTCACCCGAGACAGCAGCGGCCGAAGTAGTGGGGTGGCCGCCCGAATACTTGGGGAGCTTGCACGAATGATTCGGGAGATTCGAGTGGTCAACCGCTCTGGATGTTGCGCGTTCGCGTTCTAGAGAAAGAACAATGTTTTATATTTCTCTTACCTTCCTTAAGGATTATCCAAAGAAAAACAAGATACGCGCAACATGCAGAGCGGTTGACAACTCGAATCTCCCGAATCATTCGTGCAAGCTCCCCAAGTATTCGGGTGGGCACCCCACCTCTTCGGCCGCTGCTGTCTCGGGTGACCACCCGAATGGTTGGGGCGCTCGCACGTCTCAGTAGGGCAAGCGCGCCAATCCTTCGGTTGAAACAAAAAAAAAGAGACACCACCCGAACTATTGGGGTGTAAACCTGAACTACACGGGAATTCTTTGCTCAGTGTAGTTACCTTTCACGTGTTTATTTAAAATGAATAAATGTGTAAGTCAATTGTTCACAACAAATAAAAAATGTAAAGTGCATAAGAATATCAGGCATTATTGCAAATACATATTTAAGATAAAAATGTATTCCTTTCTTTAAAATTAAAATCGATCATTTATTTCTAGGGAAAAAATCTGATAAATAATTTAAATTTTACCTTACAAGTTCTTCTTGTGAGCAAAGATTTATTTTTAATAACTTTACTCTTATTATAAAATTGCTTTTCACATTTAATAATTTTAAATAGGCGCGCCAACCTCAACCAATCCGGGTGTCCAATTGGTGGATGCAGTGTGAAAGGAACGAGAGGTGGGAGCACCATGGTTCAGAACATTTTCGGAGTGAGTGAACTTCATTAAGCCGTTCAGTTTCACAAAAACGTAACTGGAGGCTCAGCTATCAATTTCTTGTCACCGAGAAATTCTAACATTCATTGACGATGCAGAAAGTAAAGAGATGTGGGATATTGGTTTCTGAATTCATTCTAATGTTTGAAATCTTACAATTCAGTGCAATGGAGTGAGGCCACGCCGTGTCCTTAGCCTTTCGTGCTCCAAATATATTCACAAAGAATAAAAAATGCTTTCAGAATGTATGTATTTCGTATAAATTTTCAGGTTTTATAGGTTCCACCTTATTTTATTATTTCCAGTCTGTTACAAGAGAGAGACTGTAATAAGTAGGTAAAGGAAAACAAATATAGAAAATGTAAGTTACCCAAATCAACCCCCTAAGATCGCCATGTCGATTGTTCGAGGAGATTAAGTCGACTATCTGAGATGATCGATTTGAACCTATTGTTTTAACTTTCTAGAGATAGTAGCTTTAACCATCATGAAAGGCTGTTTTATAGTTGACCCTCCAATATAATCTGTCAGCACATCTAGATGGCCAAACTGACCTTCCATTTATCTCCGTGTGGCCATAGAATATGAATAAAATATTACTTTTCAAATACCAACCCCATAAGCAAGTTTCATGGGCGTTTTGCGGCATTCTATGTGCAAATTTTTTGTAATATTTAAAACACTACTTTATACCCTGGCGGACCAGCCGAACGCCAGCATTACGCTACAGGGTAATGCTAAAGTAATGATAAAGTAATATGGCATTATAATAAACAAAAGAGACAAAATAAATATGTAAACTGTTCCAATTATAATAATACGTTAAAATGCACGTTAAATGGTCATTCCGTAATTGCAGAAAGTTTCTTTTTCAGCGTTAAAAAATAAAAAAATGATGTGGCTGTCATTGTAGTCTGCTAAGGGGGGCTTCAAGCGGGTTGCCAACATGCAGGGGTCCAACTTCAATGACAGCCACTTTGTTTTTTCATTTTTTAACGTGGAAAAGGCAACTTGTTGCAATCATGGCATGACCGTTAAACCTAAATTTTAACGTATTATTATAATTTCAACAGTTTACATATTTGTTTTGCTTCATTAAATAATTATAATGCCATATTATTTTAGCATTACTTTAGCATTACGTTGTAGCGTAATGCCTGCGTTCCGCTGGTCCGCCAGGGAACTGATAATTTGATGTTGAAATAAACTCTTTGAACAATTTATTATTGTTCTTAGCAATTTGCTCTTAAAATAATGCTAGAAAATAGTAGTTTTTTCAATAATTTTATACTTTTTGTCTAACTTTCAATTAGATTAAGGTAAAAAATTAATTACAATAAAAAAAACTAATTGTTTGCACAATTTATTATTATTGTCAATAATGTTCAATTTAAATGATGGTAGAAAGTTGCGGTTTCTCTAGAATTTTCAAACATTGTATTCTCTTTGCTTGAAGTGATTTATTAGTAAATTCAATTTAGTACAAATAATTATTCAAGTAAATTAAAAATTAATTTTTCTTTATAACTATCTACTCTTAGAGTATCGCTAGAAAGTTGCCTTTTTTCTAAAATATTCAGTTTTGCTTTGACTGTTTAGTTAGGAACGAAATAATAAGTGAGCCTCAAGAAGACTAATTTTTTAAATAGTATTGTTTTTTAATTGAAGTATTTTTTCTCTTTTCCCAATGATTAAAAAAATGACACGAACAAAAAAGGTATCTTAAAGAGATCCTGGAGAATTTTTTCCGCCAAATTGGAAATTGCACTTTTTCTCGTAAACGGTGAAAGATATCGCAAAAGAATAAAAGGTATTTTGAATAGCATTTTCATAGACTTGCAAACTTTTACTTTAACATTTTTTCGTATCCATCACCGTTTGCAAGGAAAAGTAGAAAAATCTATGATATAACAAAAAAATTACTGACTAAAAAAGTTATTTCACCCGCAGGAAACTTACAAGATCCTTATGATATTTATCTTGATCCTTTACTTGATCCCTAATCCTTGAACCTCATCTTCATCGAAGTGAAAATTCAAAAACAAGTATAGGTATGCAGTGCATAGTATCTGTGGTTGAAAAGATCAATAATTTTGAAGTAATTTTTATTTTTGAAAGACCCTCGACCCGACATCCCTACACACGTTAAGAAAGCCTGGGCCTACCAACTTGTTTTTTCACAATCTCAAACATCTCTTCAATCGTGCATTGTTACACTTTTTATAATTGTACAAGATTCACAATAGTTGTATCACCTTCAAAATGCCATGAAAAACGTTCTAATTTTATTTAAATGTTCATTCATTATGATCATTAATGATTAATGTTGGCAGAGGTTTTAAAAGCACAATCTGGCGCCCATTTAACAGTTAGCGTGAAAGGTATATAAAGATTGAAAATGCCTAACTACAAGAAAAGTAAGTGGAGTTACAACCAGAATTCGGTTTCTTGCCCATGTTTTTGGTGTTTTGGTGATGTTATTGTTGTGCCCACGAGCAGCTAGGAAAAGGGCTCGTCCATCCTTATAGAGCCCCGCATACAAGGATAAGGCTGCATACTCTGAGAGGTCGCCCGTTATCGCAGAGTCACAGTTTAAGAAACCTCACCCAGGTGCCATTCGGCTTTCGGCACGGGTGTGACGCCTCCGCTTAGGGGTTATTCCTTCGGGACCATCCCTGGACAATTGTCCGCAACTGCTTATTGATTGTTGTAACCATATCCACAGAACAGTTTATTTGAAAACTATATAAAGATTGAAAAGGCCTAACTGCAATAAAAATAACTTGAGTTACAACCAGACTTTGGTGTTTCATTTCAATTTAAACATATTCTCAAAACCTTGATTCGAACTTGGAAACTCACGAATTGATATAAATCGAATACAAAAGTGTGGAAATCTGCGATTCAAGGATGCAGTTTCATGTTTCAAAATCAGAAATTTTGACAATTTTTTCAGTTTCTATATGGAAAGAATATTTACCGCACATATTTTTAACCGCATTTTTCCTTTGAATTACATGTATACATTTTACTCTTATTTCAATGTTCATTATTTGACATTCAAGTGCAGAAAATGAGAATGATAATTTTTATGGAACGAAGTCGGTTAGTAATGGCTTTAGTGAGCTTTTCTCACAAAGTAAACTAGCAAAAACTGCTATTTCATTTAGTGAGGCTTATTATTCGACTTTAATAAGATTTCTTAATACGTAGTTTTTAATTGATCACTTATAATTTAGATTGAGGGAGTTTTCGTAACCAGCCCAAATCTCGCAACAATGAAAGGGTCGTTCTTTTCGCATGATTCGATACGCTACGGTGTATCTTCCTATACTTTCGTGTGCACTTAAACATTTCTAATATTATTGCAAATATTTACCGATTTTAATTAATCTTTTTTTCTCTTTCTTCAAATTATCCTCGCGCTGCTCCACGAGGGTTGATGGGGATGCCGCAAAAATGCACACCCACCTAACGTCCCGTCCTCAGCATGGAAACCCACTACCCCAAGTGTTATTGAAGGAGGATTTCGATTTGTCGTGTACACGGATCGACATTCCCCGTTCGCGGGGACCTTGTCCCTGGGTGGCCCAGGGAGCGGAGGTTTTGGGAGTATTTGGCCTTGTCCTTTGATTGGCATGGCTGTGTGGGGGGCCAGTGAGGGTAGGGGCGGCTTCATCCCGCGTCGGATTGGGTGGTCCGGTAAGAGTTACTAGGACCGAAACTGTGTTCTCCTGCAGCCAGACTTTGTTACAGGAGGGAACAGTGGGAGTTCCTCCACAAACCCCTTGAGTCAGAATGTTTGAGCTGTCACCACCCTGGAAACAATTACAATGGATGTCGTTTTAAGAAGTACGTGTTTTGTTTTGGGTAGGTAAACTGGCGGTAAAACTCACTGGTTGTTCCATGTGTCACCGGGGCTGGCGTGAGGGGACGATCGGTCCTAAGCACCCTATGGGTCAGGAGCCGGAATTCTTGCAAGCGCGAATCCCACGCAGATCAGTGGTGCATGAAGTTTTACCACCCCCACTTAGCGTGTCTCCGCAGTCGAGTGCGTCACCTTCCTGATTCTCATTGGCGGATCCGTTTCCGCGTATGCTTGGGTCCAGGGACTCAAGCAATCGTTTGCTGAAGGTTTTGGCGTAAGTTACTGTCGACAGGTTCCGGGGAAATTAGTTTTCCTCAATAATTCGAGTATTCCTGGGTAGTTTGGGACCATTTCCCTTCATTTTTTTTTATTCTTCTAGAGAAACCTTTGGATATACAAGGAATGTTTTACCCGGAAGTTTTCAATCGGGTCGATGTTTCTCCCGGGAGGAGGAGTTGGATTCTCTAAAAGAATCATAATAACCGCTTGTGGAATATCAGATTTTCTAACTGTCTGTGTGCTGGAGTTTTTGACATTCTCTCCACACGATAATTTCTTTTTCCACTCCCATTGACCTAATTTGTCATTCTTCCACATTTTTTAATCTCTTTTCGGACAAATCCGGGTAGCCTGGCTACTACATACTAGCTTAGTTGTTATTTGAATCCCTTATTTAACTTGAGAACATTTAAGTCAAAATTAGGATAGATAGGTATCGAGAAACCTCGAATCTTATATATTTCGTTAATCTGATAGTTGTTCATAAGTCCTTTTGCCGTAGTCTATAAGTCATTTTGCCGCAGTTTTAGGTTGATCTTCACCGAGATTGAATTCAAGTGAGCACAATACACGGATTAGTAACAGTACTATTAGCAATTTCCTTCATTTTTATTCTTTTCTTCGCTAAATGATGTTTAAAGTCACATTGACATGTAATTTCTTTTGACATGTGATAGGGTTTATATTTTAAAGAACGAATCATTTTTGAATTGTATTTTATAAGACAGGAGTGAGAAAGAGGTAGACCAAGAGGAAGAGAGTAAGTATTTACATTCCTTGAGTTTTGCTCTCTTAATTACCTGGACGACGATATTCCTCCCTATGTTTTTACACCTCCAAGGGATTTCTAATCTGCAACGAAGAATTCCAACTCTACTCTACTCAACGTCTGCGTTGCACAGTTTCCACTTATCTCCTGAGAGTTTAGTCTGCCTACACGAAATTTGAGATGTGTTTGACTTGAGATTACAGATTCTTAACGCCACTTGTTAACAATCTCTCAAAAGTAATAACAAGTTTGCTAGCACTTTCATAACGTGCTCGGTGAACTATATTTTTTATCATCCGAGCACGATAAGGTTCAGTCGTCGTGACAACAGGCGACTCGTCGGTGTCTCCCTTGCGGACTTTACTCACTCAACAAACTATATGTCTTTTTCTCTCGATTCGCTCCATTTCAATAATTGAAAAATGTAAAGTTGTAATCTAATTTTGAATAATGGAATAATTTTACTTAAATTAAATTATTAAGTCATTGCCATACTGTTAATACATCCAATTTTCAATTTGATAAATAAGTCTTCTTTTCTTTTTAAAAATGATAGAATAATTTTATTGTTGATTATCCTCGCTCAGTGTTCGTACCCTACGGAATCCCTCCCTGAGAGCTTGCCTTTACATCAATATAAAATGAACTTATTAAATTTTATCCAGTGGCGTATCCACAGGTGCCTGGCGCCAAGCACCAGACGTTGGTATGTTCTTTAATTTAAAATTTACAGGTCGGCGTACCTTTTTAATCTGTTGAGCTGTCATTTGTGAAACGTAGGTCATTCTCCACCTAATATTAAAAACCTTGTCACATATGTTTTTGCAAAACCAGTTCTGTAGAGCAAAACAGAATAATATTTAGATAAGGTGTGCAAAAAATCAGACAAAAATATTCAATCGTGCAGCTGAAAAATGGAATCCGGTTTTCAAACTCTAATAAATCCCCTTAAGGCCCTTAAAGGTTTAGATAGTCCCTTAATTATAGCATAGTTTTTAATTCGAATAAAAAAATATCGGTGCTAGGTTCAGAGTCGTTTTATAAACTTATTGACTGTTTCACCAACTTGACCCCAAACAAATAAATAAAAGGTCATTATGGAACGCTTGCGTGCTATTACATTTTTACGAATAGAAGCAAAAAATTGTATACTTGTTTGTCTTTTGAAATTGTAAAAATGAACTGGTACATAAAAGTTCATTCGTCCTGTTTATGTTCGCAAACTTTCAGTTTGATACCTCACTTCGTATGGGGTTGTTGCCTTAAAGGTCTATAAAACGATATATTTTAACTATACAGACAATGCATTTCTTGAACTCACATTGTTTCATTGTTTTGAAGCCATGCAAGTATTCTCACAACCTCAAACTTTCCATGGGTTAAAGGTACTACTTGTTTTCTGAGTACATTCACCCAGACTATATGTTTATAGAATCCCGATGACCCACTTCGGACAGGAGAAATGGTGACGTAACTACTTCCATTAGATGAGAATATGGGTGTTTCAGCAGGAGTGTCGACCCAACCTCTCCCTTCACCTTCTATCCTTTGTATTTCCTTAGGAAAAAAAGAGTGAATTATTTAAAATATTTTTAATTTTGAACGGTGATAGCATCCATGAAAAATGAAAATTATTCCAAATTCTACGCATGTAACAGTTAATTGATGTAATACTTGACTAAATAAAAGTTGTTTAATAATACTATACCACTCACATATTGAAAAGATTTTGTTAAAATTGAGAATGTTTAGATGACTAACCTGACAATGCCAGAGCGGGCTTTTACAAACTGATATAATGGAAACATTTTGTGGACGCGTAGTCCATGTTATACACACTTCTGTTAAAGAGATCCAAGAAGCTGTTGTAAAGTAATAATCTCTGAAATAGATCGTCACGGTCATCAGTTGCTTTCTTTCTGAATGTTTGGATATTATTCATTATGACACAAATAATTCATTACATTTCAAAGAGTAATCATTTTATATCACAATGACAATATTTGCTGATTCAATTTCACATTTACTAGGATCTAAGTTGATCATTACCACAAAGAGTAGAGAGCGTTTTAGGATAAGTATTTTTTGAAGTACAATTGAAAAGAATGAACTCGATAGGAGAAGAAGTAAACCCATAAAATGTGAATGAAGCAAATAGTATTTTGGAAAAGTCTAATAACTACTAAGCCGAATAAATATACTCACACATGCTCGATGATGAATGCTGGCGGCTTGACTACCTTCGTATGAATATTTTTTGGATCAGCAAGATCAGCAACATACAGATGTACCGAAGGATTGGGTGTCCCTGGCTGTAACATCATAATTACATTGCTTTCCTCTTAAGGGTATTTATCAAAATAGGTTTTCGGTATTTAATTTTGAAGTCAAACACTTGATTATTTTTGTCTAAAATCTTGCATAAGTCATGTACATAGTATTCTTTTTTGAAATTCAGAGATAGCATGTTTGCGGCGTGGCCGTCGGCCCTTCGCGATGCGTTCGAGGCAGATACCCCGCTGCGAGTCGAATTATCTCGAATGAATGACCCTTTCATTTTTATGAGACTAAGACCAGTCACAGAAACAGAAATTATGGAAGCATGGCTTAATTCAATATTTATTAGCTGAATTAATTAATTTATATGATTAGAAGAAAGTACAAATATGATTCATGAAAATCGTTTAATATTTGCAGTAATATTGGAAATATTCAAGTGCATACAAAAGTACAGCTGTGCTAAAAAGTAGACACTCCTTAAATCTGAATTAGCAGTTTTGTAGTAAAAACATTTTGCGAAATCTGTTACCAATTCCTTTACGAAGCATTTGTACTAACCTTCAGTTAAAAACCACTGATTCACTCAGGAAGGCTTAGTAATTCGAATACTATGCCTTACTATATAAGTTAGCAGTTTTCTACTGGAGATTGTGAGAAATCCTTATTAAAACTATTATCAAACGACTACCCAATATTTCAGTAGTATTAAACTGCACATCTTTCTGTACACGAACCTGCATACCAGCCTGTACAGGTAATCTTGACGGTTCCTTTGCAGAATCTTGGCGAAGGAAACTGTACATGATCCTGCAAAGGAACCTGCTCCGACAAATGAACCATTGAATGATACTGTACGGGTTCCTGCACAAGTTCCTTTGCAAAGAAAATTGAGGCGCAGGTTCCTGTACAGAAACTTATATAAGATCCCTCACAGAAAGTCATCAAAGGAATCCTAGAAAGGATCCTGTAAGGAAATACGTATAGGGTCCTTAACAGAAAGCCATCGCGAAAAGTCATGTCGCTCACAGCTATAAAGTTGCCTTCCTTATATTCACTTGAAGATCCAACTCACCATCGACAGAGCCAAGCCAATACAGCGAACCCTCGCGGTTTAGTTCCTACGCAGGTTCATGTATAGGACCCTGAATATGTTCCTGTACATGAACCCACACCTCAATTGACTATGTGAAGGAACCTGTACAGGATCATTCAAAGGTTAGCTTGTATACAGGTTCCTTTACAGGATCATGTACAGTTTCCTTCGCCAAATTACTGCACAGGGATAGTCAAGATTACCTTTACAGGTTTGTGTGCAGTTTCATGTACAGTAACATGTGCAGAATCCTCCGAGGTTCCTGTACAGGAATTTTCAGCTAAGTAGCGATATTTGAAGTCGTTGGAAAGGATTTCTACTAAATATTGTAAAATTTCTCTGTCACAAAGTATAAATATCAATTAATGCAACGCGAAAAATATACAAAATCTAATTAGATTTTATTTATTTTTCTATTCTATTGACTAATTTCATTTTTGTCTACTCTGTCTTTGTTTCATTAAGTGTGAAAGTTTCTATTTAAGATATGTTACCAAGTAAAAATTTTAGCTATTCTAAGAAACGGCAAGTAAAATTTGGAAACTTTGCTAAAAACTACTTAGATTTAAGTACTTTATCTTGGTATTATTTTAAAAAATCTATCACATAGTAGAAACGGGAACTAAATTTCACAACTTTTTGGAAATGACCCATATCCTTTCGGAAATCCACCCTTCAAATGTCGTTAGCATTCGATTCAATTTTTTTATGTACGGTATTTTCATGCATGGAATATATCAAGTCTTACCAATAATTAATAAATTTGAAACTTCAAGCGTTGGTAAATAAATAAAGAAGGTTTCTAGAAAGAAGTGTCTATCAACCAAACGGCAATCAAGATTAAGAAGAATTCCTTGAAGATAAACTTGCCTAGTTTAATCGCCCACCTGTCTTGTTTTACTATCTGAGATAACTTTCTTGCACGAGGCAAGATACCAGAAGCAGCTATTGCAGCAGCCAAGTATAATCCGCTCTATTGCACTAATGTAAATTCATATCCCGAGAAAATCAATTCCTTAAATACTGTCCCAATAAAAAAATTAATTCAAATTTGAAAGTATTTTCTTAATCGTAATTTATATAACTAATTTTAATAAATTATAAGGAAGAACAGGTTTTTTTTCTTGAATAAAATTGTAAATGTAACATTCAATTCATACTTTAAAATGCTTAAATTAATTATTGCTCGATTAAGAGAAGAAATGTATAACTGAACCAACGATGTTTTTCTTGGGTCTGACCGCAAATATTGTTAGAAACGAACCAAAGATATTGACAAAATCTTTGAAATAGGAATTTTCAGCTGCATTTCTTCCACTAATTCTTTATTCATAATTTGTCCCCTAAGGGTTTACATAACTTCCATTTCTCACATTACTTCCGTCTACATATTTTATCAAATATTATCCTTACTATTTACAGTTATTGGCACCTATTTACAGAAAATCTTATATCTAGAACCTTATTTCTATTTTTGACGATAACTCATTTCGGGACATGTGAGCGAACGAGCGAGCGAGTGATCGAAATCGAGAGTGCGAGAGAGAGAGAGCGAGAGTGTGAAAGAGAGAGCGATAACGCAAGCGTATCTTAATCTACTCATGCTATTACATAACCATTACTTACCAATCTTTACGCTTCTAATTTAAGTTTAAGCGACTTCCGTTTGCTTTTTCTTTCACTTCTTTTGCACCTCTATTTTGCCATTTTGCCACTTTTTTGCAACCATTCTTTCAATCTTTCTCATTCGCTCCCCTAGCACTCCCTAACTGCTTCATCCACTCTTCCCCCAAACCATGCTCCCCTACAATCGTTACGACATTCTCTTGCCAGCTTCGTTTGGCTTCTATTCCTCTCCTACATCCTTCCTATACATCCCTTTTCTAAATACTTTGGTACTCCTTCCTTTTTTATCGTCTTATACCATTTATTATATTTTGATTCCTCAATCATCCCCCATCTTTCCATTAATTGTCGTTCCCTCTCCCTTTTTTCCAATTCTTCATAGTTTACTCCAGTCTCGTGTTCTATATCTCTAACCTTAAAGAACTTCCTCCTTTATTATTGCCATCTCGTTAATTCCATCGCACGCCCTCTCCTTTCTTCTACCTCCATTAAACACTTTATCGCCATCTCCCCTCCCTTTCACTCCCACAGCTCCGTCTCAAATCCCCATGCCCTCTTTCCCGCTCTAGTACGTAATTTATCCCTTTTCCCTTCTTCTCTCACCATATATCCCGGCGTCCTCCAGTCTACCCCCATCGCCCACCTTATATACCTTTCTTGTAAACTCTCAATCTCTTTCCTTTCTTTCGATCCCCATATTTCTGCTCCATAACCTAATACCGGCCATACCAGCGTACCATATCACCACATTCTCCTTCTCCAAATCTTTTTTAAACTTATTTTTCCTATTCCACATATCTGTTTCATTACCCCTTCTGCTTTTTTATCCTTTCTCTTATATGAGCTCTCTGATCTCCATTTGTTTCCAAGGTATATCCCGAATACTTAAACTCTTTTAATTCTTCTAATTTTATTCCCTTCCATCTCCACGTCCATTCTTTCTTTCTTCCCCCTCCTTTTCTAAACCTCATTATCTTTGTCTTTTCTACATTTAAGAGCAACTTTTTCCCATCCAAGCATTTCTCTAATCCTGTAATCAAGCCCCCCATTCCCTCTTTATCCTCTGCCATCAACACTATATCGTCTGCGTATGCCAGTGTATATATCTTTTCGTTCCCTATCATAACTCCTCCCCACCCTTTTCTCTTCATTTTTTCTTCACAGTCTGATATTAACATATTAAATAAAAGTGGGCTCAGAGGAAATCCTTGCCTTACTCCTCTCACCAAACAGAAGCTATCTCCTACTTTTCCTCCTACCTTTACCTTGCTTCTTGTCTCTCTAAAAATTTCCGATACTCTCTTTATTGATCCCTCTCGTATCCCCTTTTGCGTCATAACTTTTTCTATCTCGCATCGGTCTGATGAGTCTAACGCCGCTTGCAAGTCCACCAACATTGCTATCATTGCCCCTTCGCCCTTTTAATCCTCTTATTTACTATATAGTTCAGAACATACATATTGTCTACCACCCCCATCCCTTTTCTAAACCCTGTCTGAATCGGTGGCTCTATCTTTTTTTCTACAACTTCTTTTTTTAACCTCTTCGATAAAACAGTCACATCTACTTTATACAGTGTTGGGATTAGTGTCGCTCCTCTATAATCTTTAACCTCCTCCCCTTTGCCTTCGTTCACTATTGGTATCACTATCCCTTCTTTCCATAACTTTGGCCACCCCTCTCCTTTCTATGCTTTATTGCACATTATCCATGTCCATTCATCTAATTCTGTGTCCCCGTATATCCAGACTTCATTTGGTATCTCATCTATACGAGATGCCTTTCCATCTTTCATCATCTCTAATACCTTAACAATTTACTCCCTTGTTGCATCCTATTCCTCATCCGTTTCTCTACCATCTTTTCCTCCTTTCCTAACTTTCCTTCTACCTCTCCTGGTAATTCCATAAAATATTGTTCCTATTCTACCATATCAATATCCTGGTTTTCTCTTGTCCTTCTTCTTCTTGTCTCTCTATTTACTACCTTCTAAACCTGCTCTTCCGTACTAGCCTTCTCCGCTCCTTCTTTAAAGCATTTATTTTCATCCTCTTTTTTTTTTATCACAGAACACAGTATACTCCTTCTTTTTTTCTCCTATATTCTTCTCGACGACTTGTTCCTTGTCCCTATTTTCTTGATTCCCTTCTCACTTCCTCCTTCTTCTGTGTACATTCCTCATCCTATCCACTTATGTCCCCTTCTTCACTATCCTCTTTTTTGCTTGTGCACTCTAACGCTCCTTTCATTTCTCCTATCGTTATTTCCATTTCCTTGTTTACATTTCCTTCCCTCATTTTGATATTCCTGACTTTTTCTTCAAAGTGCTCTTTACCTTCCATTGACCAATCCCCTCTTCCTGCTCTTTTTACTTTTGCTTTCTTTTTATCCTTATTGTTATTGCCCATTTCTCCCTCTACTGTCACTATTAAGGGAAAGTGATCCGAATCTATACAGTCCCCTACCTCTAGTTTCTTAACCTGCTCCCTTACCTCGTCGTCCACTACCACATAATCAATTACCGTTCCCCTCTTTCCTCCTGAATGTGCATATTCCCCTTCCTCAACCCACTCTATACTTCCGTTTATGATGAACCATCCCATCTGCCCTAGGCACTTAACAATTTCTTTCCCTCCCCATTCAGTATCTCTTTTTTGAATTTCCTTCCTCGCTCTCCACCCCATTCGCTTCCTCCTCTATCTCCTGTTCTCGCATTAAAATCTCCTCCTATTATAAGCCTAACTTCGTGCTTGTTTTCTTCCATCAGTTCTCTTATCTGATCTGATTTCTCCTGCATATCTCCGTTCGCATAGATCCTCACTATCACTATTATTCCTTCTTTGTGTTCTTTCATCTCCTTTTTATCCTGCTATGTTATACATTCGTTCCTTACTGCCATCACCATTCCTCCCATTACTCTGCCTTTTTTATTCATCCTCTTTGCATTTTGAACGTGCAATTTGTAACCTCTCGGTAATCTTCCCCTTACTCTTGCCAATCCCTTTTCCACTTTAAACTCACTAAAATCTGCACTACACAATCACCGCCACCTAACCCTTTCATGCCAGAAACGGAAGTCCTATTTGTTTTACTATTATTATTAATAAACCGAATTATTGAATCGTTAAACAAATACATTATAGAGCTGACATCAAAATGTTATCATTCTGAATTTAATTTTAATTAATAAAGTTAATAAAGCTTTAGTAAAATATAAATAAGTGGAATCAATAGCAGAACTGGATTTTAACTTTTCATTTTTATAATTTTTCAAAACTTGGATTCGAACTTATGAAATCACGAAGTTATATAGCTCGGGGAGTCTTGGATACACTCTTCTCTTACAGAAACAAAAATGCACTAGGTACTAGGCACTAGGTAATAATGATAATTTTTATGAACCAAAGGATAAACTAACTTCCAGAGTGAAAGAGTAAGTTTTAACTGAAGATTATGACAAATGCTTCGTAAAGGAAATGGTAAACGGTTTCGCAGAATTTCCTTACCTTAAAGATTTCCATTAGTACTGCAGATATTAACCGATTTCCATTAATATTTTTTCACTTTCTTCTTATTATATAATAAGTTAATGAACTGAATTAACTTATATATAACTTAATTCAGCTAATTGAAGTTTAACTAGGCCATGCTTTCGTAATTTTTGTTCTTGTAACCGGCCTCAATCTCATAATAATGAGAATGTAATTTTTCCATACAATTCGACTTGCAGCGGGGTATCTGCCTCGAACGCTTCGCCAAGGGTCCAGGGCCATGCGGAGAAAACGCAGAGACAACTAACACTGCACGTCAATGCTTTTTTGATTATTAAACAAAATAGGTTCAATTTTTCAAAAAACCCTCTCTGAACGTCGAAAGAGAATACTATGTAGATGACGTATGCCAAAAATTAGAAAAAAATAATAAAGCGTTCGGTCTCGAAATTAAATACCGCAAACCCATTCTAATAAAACTTAAAGAAGCTATTGCCGAATCAAAGAGTGCACGTGTAAAATAACCTGAACAATTATAAGATTGACAAGAAAAATTAGGAAGACCTACAATACCACAAAGCTGTTACAGACTGTAATTTACTACAATTGTGCACGTCAAGTGATATATCTGGCATATAAACTTAATATTCAGAGAAAGGGTTTACAAACTTTTTGAATCACCAGCATTATCAACGAAAAATACCTTGAAACCATTACGAGCTACTTGTAAGTGAAAGAGCTGAAGCTTGTAGGGTATAAGGTTATTTGTTGTTGTTGCAGGTCGAAATAAAGTGAGTTTTTAAAATATTGGCGTTCTCTACTATATCTCTAGGTTTTTAAAACTGATCTAAATTATTTTGAGGTCACGCAAATATGTGACCGACCGCCAAAAAGGAGGCATAACTCACTGGTGAACAGTTACATATGAGAAACTATACTCTATATTACTTTAATAGCACTACAAGCTTTTCAATATCATACCGAAATTACTTGAAAACCAAAATTTTATTAGCTTAAAAATTGTAAGATTCATTATCATAGTTCAATAATTTGAAAAAGAAATTATTCTATACCTTCGGATATCGTAAATGTCTCATCGTAGGATATTGGTCATCTCCAAATTTAATATTATGTACTTCCTTTACAAGGGAATCGTTGAACGCAGCATATAGCATCAAGTGGCCATCTTTGGATAACCATACAGCTTCCGCACTATGTAAAATTTCTTCTGAAAAAATTACATTGTTTATGTAGAATATATTAGATTGTTTGTGTACAATATCTCAGAGTAGTAAGGTATGACTATGGGGCGCCGTTACGGGCGTGGCCCAATACCCCCTCCATACCAAGTGTCCCGCGACTGGCGCCGACGCGTAACAGTAGACAAGATGGAGTAGCAAAGATCTACGTAGTTGGAGAGGGGGCAAGAGGATCACCATCTGGAAGATTCTGGGTCTTGTGACGTCACATAGGGAGTCCCCAAGTGTGAAAATAAAAAAGGGAGAAGAATGGAGATAGAAGATTCCTGACTGCAGTTTTAGAGCGTTGTGACGTAATAATGTTGGGAGTTTCCCCGCAGAAAATGATACTCAAGCGATTTTTAATATTTTTAATTAGACAAGCAGTGTTTTAATTCGATTAATTTCAAGAAACAAGATTTAATGTTCATTCACAAGTGAAATAATATTATAAAAATAGTTATCTAATATAGAAGAAGGGTAAATAATGAGAGCAACAGATTTTTGTTTAAATCCATAAAAATCAATTTATTCCATTTTTGTCAAGAAAACTTTACCTCAAAATAGACCTAGTAAAACTATTTTATATTTCTAAAAAATCCAAACCTATCTTAAAGTTAAATATGCATATATTAAAACTGAAGAATATTTCATAAATTATTACATTTTCGTAGCCTGGGATACCGATATTTTTCAACTTAAAATTTCCGACTCCTTCCGCACAAACACACACGCACACTTATACATAAAAATACGTGTGTAGTTAGTCATATATTATACCGTAATATGATTGTAAAAGAGAGAGGGACAAAAAGAGAAAGGATGCGAGCAGACGAATGACTCATAAAACCATAGATATAAAATACGTATACCGTACTAGTGTAATTTATAAAAATCTTAAGATCGTATGAAATATTACAATGAGATTCAAATTAATAAGACAAACAATAATGTGATCAATATTAATAAAATATATAATGTACCGAGTTGTCCTGAATGCATGATGCAACATGCGTATTAATTACAACACGATCATAATACCCACCTTCAAGATCGCAATTTTGGTTTTCGCAAAACCCTAGACTTGATTTTATATTTATTTAATAGCCTTTGGAAAAATTCACGACAATGCGATTATTTGCTTATGAGTTACGCATAAAAAGATTGGTAAACTCGTATAAAGAATGAGCATTTCAGATATGATGAAGAAACAGAACACAAAACTGGGCACCCGCGTCCGAAGACACACTTTCTAATTGCGTTGTGTTCCATCTGAACAAGGCAAATTTCCTCGCAGACGGTGAAGATGTTAAGGGATGAGAGGCGGCATTCCGTAGCTGCCATAGCACGTTCTTCGAACATTTTTGCCCATGTGCATGGCAATGCCGTGCAATCCAGGTTTCTTTGCCCTGTCAAGGTTGGCAACGATACAGGCCGGTCTCATTTAAAGTTGCGGAATTTTATTTACCTGAAACACTCTAGTTGTGCACGCTCGTATAGTCCGAATCGCTTGAAGAATCTCCAAACTGTTTATTCATTTTTGTCGGATTGGCAAGCGATGGTAAATTTTGTAAAAAGTTATTTACTTCACGTGATGTAGATTGCTCATTGATTTTGTCCATGGATCCCCCAATTTGGCCCGTAACCGTACGCAATGTAACCGACTCTGCTGGAGGTTTACTGATAGTTAAGGTTTTGCTGGTGTTGATTGAAGACAAGCTCTGATTATGGTTGTGGGTATTTTGAAGCATCAGTTCTTCTTTCCTCTAATCCTGAAATCATGTTTTGAGTTGAGAAGCATAGTTCAGAGTACATGTGAAGATTTCTCCCTTTTTTACACCAATGATTGAAGCAGTACTCTTTAGTAATATTTAACTTTTTAAAAGCAGGGCAAGTTAATTCTTCCAAATTGAACATTTACCTACTCATAATATTCTCCAAAAGATCAGCTTTCTCTCACCCACGTGGGTATATCTGACCTGATCTTTTAGCAACTTCTTCAAGGTTTGAGTGCAAATGCTTCACTGGACCGTTTAACTTGAACCACTCGACCCCATAGTATTAGCAAGTTAGCCAATTGCTTTGTTGTCTTGTTCGATTAGGCAGGTATGCAATGGAGTGTGGTGGTGCCGATATCCAGCGTGCAGTATAATTTAGATCCACAGAAACTAGAGCCATATCTTCTTCTTGATAAAGCAGTGCATGTGATGGTAGAGTTGATGACAAAGAATTTATGTTGGCGATCAACGAAAGACCGGTAAAATATAACTAATCAACGTGAAAGTGTCCAATTTAATGAGCGGTGATAACAACACGCGTCTTTACTTAGCTCTGATGCTGGTGGTCTACACGGGTATTTCAGGAAGTAAAATGATTATGATCATAGATTCTAATAATTGGACGTTAAATCTGCTCCTATAAAGTCAACAATAGCTTGTCTGGACGCATTTATTCCAAAAATATTGTCATATTCAGCGTAAACAAGACAGTTTATCGTCTTGACACCTTTATGCGAGGACTTCCATTTTTTACAAAATTCCAGTGATAATTGGAATTTCTACATACATCGAGTGTAAGACCAAAAGCAAAAAGACAGTAACCATTACTATAATAATAACGGTCAATTTTTAGGTAGCTGGCACAGAATTTCATTATTAAGAGTATCACTGTGAACACCGGCGTCTAGAGTGAGCGTCTTAACTTCGACCGTTGTAATTGGATACTTTTCCGTTCCTTGAGATAGAGCTTTTGCGCGTGCAATTAGAATTCCGGGGCTTATTTTCAACCTTCGAACTGAAAGTCTTGCTAATGTATCGTTGCCAGGAATGAATCCTCGACGGATGTCGAAACCTGTACGTTCTGTTAATACATCCTCCATTTTTCCCGCAATGTCGACATACCACAGGACCGCCGTTAGATGACTCTTTTTTGCGGCTGATCCATAATTGAGTAATGTTTCCATGTATGGTCTGTATGCATAAGCATTGTTTGTTGGGGATATGAGTTTTTGATTGAAATGCACGTCTACCTGATTGAACATTGTGTGAAGTAGACTGTTTACGGTTGACATATTGTCCAAGTTCATAGTATTTGCTGCAGTTTTTCCTATAGCTTGTAACTTGACTTTTATACTGAGCATCGTGTGTGCGAAATCGATATATTCTTCGCCGTGACAGGGATGACGAATTCTATTGGCGAATTGTCAGCAGGGAGGAAGCGGGTTTATAATGAATCTATTGCGAGCTCTCTATAGAAAATTGAGATGGCGTTAGTCAAAAAGATCCAATTCATCTTTGAAATACTCGCTAGAATGTGAATTGAAAAAAGACATAACTTAATTGCACTTATTTTCAAAAATATCTATCATTTCATTTTTTCTATCAAAGACCTGCCACGTCCCTGCCTTTTTATAACCTTACTCGCTGTCCTCGTCTTTGTTTTTTTCTTCTTGCTCATATTTCTACTAATCTTTTTGTCACTTTCCACTTTACTTTGTCTCAATCTAAGTACTCTTCTTTTATATTCCTCTTACGTTTTCCTTCCGCGATACGCGATTCGCAGCGCACGCTATTCAACTGAGCACTTGTATTTTTCGCCGCGATTTTATATCCAGATCCAATCATAAGATTTTTAATTTTGTCAATTGCTTTTTTCTTAAGATTACCTTCAGACTCTTCAAAACGGTTGTAAAATTCTTTTTTTAAGAGGAATTTTCTTCTCAACGTCATTTAAAACATTAACTCCTGTGCGAGAAGCCTCCTTGCCGACTACGTGCACCGCGCGCAAGCATTGGTAAAACTCGACAAAAAAGGCCCCCAAGAAAACTTCTAATTCCATGACCTCTCTGAGAGGACACAAACTTTTGATATACCCCCACCCCCTGCTTGTGTTGTATCATATTCTGCGTGATGACTCATTCTCTGTTCATTTTTTTCTCTCGTTCTTTTCTTCTTCTTGCATTATTCACAGACGCTATGCGCACATACTATATTTGTTTCTACTCAATTCGTTTAAACTGAAGTGTGACAGTCAGTGTACCAAACTGGAATGGTATGGGTAGTCGGAGATGATTTCTTATATCTATTTCCATTGTTGGAAATTCAGAATGTAAAAGAGGTACGTAATTAGGTGAAGCAAACTGTATAATCTACGTAGATGCAAATGCGTAATTTTGAGTTGAAACAAGAATTATTCGTCAAAGTGGTATCTGAACATCACTGATGATGATGGCTGATCGTGCAGCCGTCGGTTACGGACGTGTTGATTCGCTCCGCTTCAGTTTTCTGAGATTCCTTGAGTATCTCAGATTTTTCTGCATATAAAGTTGATATATCGTAAAAGTGCTTGTAGCCGGTTTGTTTGTGACTTTTAACTTTTTGTTGATCCGTTCAGTTGTTTCTAAACGGTACAAGCTTCTTCAAAACATTTATTTTCATAACGTTTCAATTACGATACCATGGGAGCGTGTCCGGAGTGCAGTGTAGTGATTTCAAGAGGTGGTCCTGAGGTTATAGCCTGTGTAAAGTGTGGCAATCTCATCCATTTGACCTGTGCTAATGTTGGTATCGCAAAAAAGACTTTTGATTTACTTAAAAAAGGGCAGATTGATTATATTTGCAAGAAATGTAGTTTTTCGACTACTGGCGCCACCTCTGCGACAGTGAATACCAACCATGCTGCCAATTATGAGATAAGTGATTCTCGGGATGTCGATATTGAAAATTCCGTATCCATTACTCTCACTTCTGTCAATGCACCTGCTCTACCTCCGGGTTTCGTTGACCTTTTACGTCAAGTGGACTCGGAGGCCCAAAGCGAAGCGCTTGCGCAGTCTCGTGAAATGTTAGCCAGATTTAGTGAATTCGAAACCCGACAACAGGATTTTAATGAGAAATCAAACTCCAACCTTTTAGAAATAAAGACTGACCTTTCTAATAATACTCGTCGCATCGATTCACTTGAAGCCGGCTCTAAAGTTCAAAATGAGGAAATCTGTACTGTTCAAAAGGAAGCTAAAGATCTTAAGGCTAAAGTGGCTGCCCTTGAGCACGCGCAGAATGTAAATGATCAAGCGGCTTTACATACTACGCTTGAAATTCATGGTCTTCCAATGAAGCCCAACGAGGACCTTATGGCCAACATTGAGTCGATTGCCAGGACACTTGATGTTCCAATTGCGAAAAATAAAGTTGTCAACGTCTATCGTATTATCAAAGCACCATCTCTCACACAACCTACTACCCCTCCGATAATCGTAGTTAAATTCAGTCGCCAAGACCTACGAGATAAAATGATCGAGAGACGTAAAGTCAAAAGAGATTTATCTAAAACGGATATTGGATGGACTGGAAGTGAGAAACGATTTATTTATCTTCGTGAGGCCTTAACTCCACTCAACAGGAAGATCTACGCTATTGCTCTCGGTCTTCGGAGAGAAAAGAAAATCAAATATCTTTGGATTTCTGGTGGAAAAATTTTTTGTAGAAAGGAGGGCGGTTCTTCGAGAATACATCTTGCAAATCTACTGTCTGTAGAGGGACTTCGATAGCAACCATGGGCTAAGTCCAATATTCTTTTTACTTTTCTCCGACTAACCTTAGCATTAATTTTACGCAAGTGCTACTCCTACCTAGGTATATGTGTTTCTCTAATTTTTGCTCTGCATCATATATTAATCTTGTTTATTTTTATAAAAAGGTACTTAAATTTCTATATGATATCATTATTGTTTGGCAATTTGATGCTCGTCGGTGAATATATCTTCAATATTTTTCAGGTTTTTATACCCAGTGCAAATGTATCTTCAGGTAGCAAACTTGATCTCATATTTGAAATAGCTTTACATTTTGATTTTGTTCTTTCTGAGAATAATTGTATAATATTTGGATTAATTGTGTGCCTTGAATACATTA
>CAKNWT010292986.1:0-18258 GCA_932066315.1 Andricus coriarius | reverse complement strand
TGTCTTTCGCAAAAGTTACGAAAGAGTGATATATCTGAAGCGTCTTCATTTAGCTGATAAGTCTCTCCATACACTTTCTCACAGAAGACTTGAATCTCTTCTCGACTAGGCGGATTTTTAACGGCACGTGACGTTTTATTGAACAGACGGGAAGGATGAGTAGAAAAGGTGGAATTTGCCTGAATCCATTTTACTCGCCGTTCAAGGCGCTGTTTCGCTGTTGAAAGAGATATTATTTTTTGCGTCCAGTACTGCTTGATGGTCAAAAGTTTACACTTCTTCAGCGTGTGATTTTCTTTCCTTAAGTTTCGAGCAAGTGCCCTAACTTTGGGAGTGAATTTTTTATTTGATGGTATATAGCTAATCACGCACTGAATATTTGATGCATGCCGTTTTGCCGTTTCAATTTTAAATTGAAGCTGTGCAATGCGCTCGCGAGTCTAACTCAGGCGTACTGAAGTATCGTTACTACTATTGTTGCTCAGCAGAGAGACCGCCTTCTCGTGAACTATACAGTTCAGATTCCAGAGATTAACATCTTCAGGGAGCAAATTGGGGAGACCATTATTAGCTTCAGATAATTTGTCCATTCTGAGAAAGACTTTTTGGTGGATAGATCTCCTACTTCTCATGTTGGTATTATCGGCTATCTGCAAAGGTGTTCCTGCTGCAACGGGTGGTAAGTTCGCTGTAATATGTTGCTCTTCTTCTTGCCGAAAAAGAGCTGTATATCCGTTTTTGTGCAAACAGAATACCTGATCTCTGAAATACTGAGTTGGTCCGACCACTTAAATTAATGTTCTCGCGTTTGTCCGGGGCTTTTGCCTGGTCGTCACCTCGGTTCGGTCCTATTGCCACTCCCAACGGAACCATGACCTCCATCCGAGAGAGGTCTATTTTGGGTGGCACTGCGCGACACTGGTGACGTAACCGCATAATTCGTTGCATTGGGGAGTTAGCCCAATGCAGCGTGGCTGACTGCAAGAGCCGGAGCTCTCGGGCTAATAATTACTATTATTATTATCATTACTAAATAAAGTAAAAGAATGCAATTAAATTTTCACGAATGAGAAATAGTATAATAGAAAATTTATACTAGATGTGAAAAAAAAGAAATTTTTATTTTTAAATAATTGAATGAAAAAGATTTTAAATCATTTTTTTAAATTAAATTGAAACAATTTTTGATTATATTTTACAGACTGAAAATTAGGTAGAAATAAAATGGCTTTAGTTTGTAAATATAATATTATAATTATTCGAAATTATGTATCAATATTATAAAAACCCTTGGAATCTTTAAAAATCTCCTATAACCTAACAGGTCCTGTAAATTCTTTTTTTTTTTCCAAAATTCTTTAAAACAGCATGCGAAGTTTTTGAATTCCTTAAAATTATTAAATCCGTCGGAAAACTCTTGAAATTGTTTCAATGTCTTAAAAATACATTTGAATCTTTAAAAATACCCTAAAATGATTTTAAGTCTTTGAAATTCCTATAAACTATTAAAATGAATAAAGCAAGTTCTATGAATCTTTTCAAATTTCCTAAAATATTTCAAATCCTTCGATATCTTTTGAATTCCCTTGAAACTTTTTAAAGCTCTTGAAAGTGCCTGGAAATCTTTTACAATACCCTCAAATCGACTGCCCCGAAGAATAACTCACTAAGCGATTTTTCCGAAAACAGAGCGTATCAACTGTATTATGCTTCGTTAGCGTGTCGTATCTCCATTTAAAAATACATAGAGATACAGCACTCTAGCGAAGTAAAATCCCATTAAATTACTGGAATCCATTAAAAAATTCTTTGTAATCTTTTAAAATAACCTAAAATATTTAAAATCCTCTTAAATCTTTTGAAATATTTTAAAGATCTTCAAAATGCCAAGAAATTAAAAAAATACTTTGAAATATTTGAAATCCATTAATTATTTAATTGTCAATTGTTCCTCAGGATCTGTTAAAAACAAACTAAAAAAAAATCAATCGAAGTAAGTAGAAGTGAGTGAATTTAGAAAAATTTAAGTGAATTTTAATCATTCAAAAGAATTCCAAAGAATTAAAAGAATGCAGGATAAATGAATAAGAATTCAGGCTGAATTAAAAAAAAATAATTTCAAATCTCTTAAAATCTTAGAAACCAGGAGCAAACTTCAGAATGGAATTGCCTCATTTTACTCCATAAATACTACAATTGCATATTTTTCGATAATTAGGGCCTAATTCTGGTTTGCATAAAATCATTATTATTAGTAAAAATTCGCTACTTTCAATAGTTTTTGTGTGAAATATTTTTTTCTTTTTAGATGCTCGGGTTAGCATAAAAAAAAACGTTTTACACGCAACTCTTGCAAATTTGCCAATTTTCCACTCGAAAAAATGGTTATACTTTAAAATTGTAACTTCTTGACTGCATCCAAATAAATTAAATACGTCTCAGAGTTTTTAAAAGAAAATTTTTGAACATTTAGGTTTGTTACATTTAAAAAATGTATTGTACGTTCTGATGATAAGAGCCCCCTCGTGTAATGGGTTTTCCTATTTCTTACATGTATTTTTCACTTTTTTTACATATTAGTAGATGAGTAAGGCCAGTTCTGGACCAATTAGGGGGATTCTAAGCCACTTTTACAAGAGGGACACTAAGCCACTTTTACAGGGGGGATACTGAGCCACTTTTACAAGACGGACTCTGGATATGTATTCTGTTCATGCTAATACCTTCAAGAACATTCCTTGATGACGTCACAGAGTAATATTGCGCAATTGTGCCAGCCAAATTCATGTAACAACAGGTTCAAGGTTATTTCTTATCTCAAGCATTTTTTGAGTAAATACTTTAAAGGTTATATTTTTCTATGTCCTGTCAATTTCTACTGCGTCATATAGTTATTTCAAGGATAATTTATTGCTTCCTTACAGATAAGCATTCATTCAAGGCGCAAAAAGGTGCAGGTGTAGAGATGAAATTTGATACGGAGGGCTATGTATGCCATCCTGCTTTGTTTATATAGATTTGATTTATTGCTCATGTCCGTGCTAAGTTTTTAAAATATTTTTTATGACTTCACCCTGAATCCCTACCTTACCAACATTGGTACAAGAGAGGTACTGGACCAGGGGGACTGAACCACTTCTACGAGAGGGCTACTGAGCGAAATATATGTATTTAGATGCGGGATACTATACCACTAATACAAAAGAGCTACTGAGTCACTTTCACAAGAGGAAGATGCGTCTCTACTTCACCGACATTAAGACCATTCCACAGCGGGTCACAAAATAATATTGAGCAAATGTAAGTACCAAATTCGTCTAAGCAGATTTTCTACACGTTTCTAGAAAAAGTTTCAAAAACAATCTACATGTAGTTTGATCATAATAATAATAATAATCTGAGGATATATATATATATATATATATATATATATATATATATCCTCAGGTATATAATAATGCATAATTATTTAATATGTGTTCGGTTTATTGGGATAGCTTGCTTAATTGAACTACTGAAAGACAGTTGAATTATAGTGTTTATTATACGAACAGTGGTTTGTTCAATAATAGCTTTCAGTGAAAATTGTATGATCAATAAACAAACCTTCATATTTGAAAATGTTGAGAATATGAAAGGAAGATTAATAGCGGAGATGGTAATGCGTAAATGTATAGTTGAGAATTTTTTTTATGACTACAAATGGATATATTGCTTTCCGCGAAAGAAAAAGGGAGAAGAAACTAATTAAAAAATATTTAACTATTATAATATCACATGTAAAAATAAAAATGATAAATATACCATAGAATAGTATGAATCCAGCCAAGGCAAAGAAGCATCACATGAGTGATGTAACGAGTGCTGTTATGTCGATTTGGAGGAGTTAGGTGAATATTGTAATCATGGAAATGTTGATTACATTACAACGGAAACGAAGTTTTTCTTTTAAAACTAACATTTATGACATCATCTCATTAGTTTGAACATAAACGCCTATAGTTTAAATAAAGAAAAAGCGGTTTCAAGAAAGTCTAAGAAATACCTTCTTATGATGAAGAAAAGAAAGGATAAATAACAATGTGACTCACGAAGAAATCGCTAATGGAAATATCATATATCATTTTTCACACGAATCAAAAACTTACTATTTATAAAGTATAAAAACTGGATTTTAATAGGAAAATTAAGTGCTTCAATTTTGTATAAGTAGATCAGAAAGAAAAAACGTACATAAGGGGGATAAAGTTCTTATAGCTGCATATTCAAATAAATTCAGCAATATCGAAATCTAATGCAAGAATACTGTAAATCAAACATTGAAAAATGATACCATGATCTAGTGATAACATGAACATCTACTTTCTGAAACTCTGAAATGAACATTTAGTGATATAGACATTTAATTACACAAAACTCATAATGCTAAGTTAAGTATTGATTACGTATATTAAAATTAGCTATTATATATAACAGCTGCAAAACTGTTTTTTTTTTCTTAGAAACAACATTTTTTTAAATTGTAGTAGGATAAATCCACTTAAACGAACCAGGATTTCTGGTTAACAGAATAATGGATATGCAGTACCAGTCCGATAAGTTGCCGTCCGATAAGTCTACACTCCCCTTAAAACGTCATCACACGCACGGCACGCATGCTAATTGGGGTTCTCCCACTATGTGTGCTCTTTTGCTTATGATTTGCGCATCATTCTTACGCATGAGCGCACCTAATATCGTGCGCAATTCCTGGAATTTTCCGCCTCTACAGACCCGAAATGAGAACCTGTTGAATCTTGAATCAGTCTAAATCAAGTTAAATAAACTATTAAAATGTATGTGGAAGAACGAACTAGAATAGAAAGTGAGGAGGAGGATACGACAAAAATTATAGTTAAGTCACGTAGGTACGGAAAATGTTAGATTCAATGATTTTATGTTCCAAATCGTCTGCTAGAGGTTTTGAAAGCTGTGTTGAGCTTCCTACACTTTCTGCATGAAACATTTTTGTGAATATGTGGCATTTGAATTTAAAAATAAAGGAGCACATTGCCTTCCAAATAACAAAAAAACTGAGGAAACTGTAGGTAATGCCTTGTTCCTGCATATTGGATGTATCGCCACTCTCAGTGCTGCCCTCTGCGTTGAGCTTGATAAATCGCCTTCCTCATATAATATTTACTTTATGTAAGTCTTAAATCAACATTTAGTCATGAACAAATCTAATTTGATAATAATAATAATAATAATATCTATACGCCCAGGGAGAACTCGAGTCCGTTGTGGAGAATGATCAGTGTAAGATCTACTAGAATTTCTCATTCTCCACCACTCAACGTATCAGTGCTGCGAAGCCTGTTATTGTCTTCCAAGTTCCGAAGACCAAGACTATTTACGTGATTGAATTCTCGGCACCATCCGATGGTAATATCACGGCAAAGGAGGAAGAAAAACGGGCGAAATATCAAGCACTTCTTTTGGAGCTGAGCAATCTATACCAAGGCTACCAAGTCCATCTTGTAGTTCTCATAACCGGCTGTCTTGGAGGTATGAAAGCATCATTTCTTAGCCAACTCAACAAGATTCCGGCTTGCCAACGTCAGGCTCATTCCATCGCAAACCGGATGCAAAAGGCTATTCTTCTGGCATCACTTCATCTGGTCCGTCAACACTGTTCCTCATAACATTCTCCAAAGATTAGTATCTCTAAAAAAGTATCCAGAGGTAAAACCTTTATCTCCAACTGTCCCGTCTGCCGCGTAAGGTCATCCGCGGCTACAGACCTGACTCCAAGGAACAGTGTAGAACGATGTTCTCTCGCGTAAATTTCCCGCTCCTGCTCACCTTCTAGGACAGAAGAAGCAGAAGTGATTGACGTAAACGTTCCATATGCATCGGGATTGGTTGTTTGAAGGAAGCGTAATCGTAGCTTCCGAAGCCTACAACGTCTCATAATAATAATACTTAGAGAAGTATCAATGATATTAAAATCTGCTTTTATATAACAGCTGCAAAATGATTATTTTCTTAGAACCTAAGAACAACAACGTGAACTTTCAGAACACTACTAACAACGTGGGGTGGGATGCAACCCATCTTAATGTTTCCTGTTATTTGTGATGAATTTAAAATTCTGAAGGGAAAAGATGGTTGGTAATACATTTTAGAGTAATGAAATATTGCTTTTTAATGAAAATTTGTATTAAAAATAAGGCTTGGTAGCAAATAATACTAGAAACAAATCTCTTCATGAACGAACAAAATCAAATACAAAACTTTTCTGGGAAAAAACGCTTCAAAATCAAAATCAAATAGATATGAAAAACTTTCCTTTTGTGGGAAAAAAATTTTTGTGACCAAAGTAGGTATCATGTGTCTCAATCGAATTATTCTGAAAGATAATCAGCATTCAGGCAGCCATGAAAAATCACATTTTCATGCTCATGAATAGCCTTTCCTGTCCTTCCTGACGTGCAAAGGCTAGAACAACACTGGATTTGTGGGTACTGGGAAGGTTTAAATAAATTCAGTTAAACAGATAAGGATTTCAGGTTAAAAGAATCATGAACATACTATTGACTCATCTATGTCAGCTTAGTAAACGAAAACTTAGTGTCATTAACAAGGGGTCTTGGATTAATATAGTTTTAACCACGTTTCTACTGTTGCATTTAAAATTATTCTCAATTAAATAAACTATTAAAGCATGGAAGAAGGGGACTGAATGGAGCAAGAGGAGTAGGACCCTCGTGAAAATAAAGATCAACTTAATACCACTTTAAGATCAGTTTCAAACAACGTTTGGTCTTTTTCTGATCTTTACCCTTCAGCCTATACCTGCATCATTTTTAGGGCATTGAAATGGACACAATTCTCGCTCTCTCTCTGAAATAAGGATAGCTGTCTGTATCAACAGACTAGCTATACCTAAAAGTCTTAAAGAAGCCGGGCTGATTTATGAGCATTTACGAGATCTAGAGCCTTCAACCAGTTTCCGTTATATTTATGGATAATGTGGATTTAAACTGCTGGATGGGACAAGATGACTGTGGTCTTCTGAGGACCAGAAAAGTACAGTTTCAGATCACTTCAAGGCAGGCGTATACCTGCCTATACTCTAGTCTTAAGTTGGTCTTTCTTTTTACGAGGGCCCACGTGAAAAGAAAGATCAACTTAATACCACTTTAAGATCAGTTTAAAACAACGTTTGGTATTTTTCTGGTCTGTACCCTTCAGCCCATACCTGCATCATTTTTATGGCATTGAAATGGACATCATTCTCGCTCTCTCTCAAATAAGGATAGCTGTCTGTATCAACAAGCTAGCTATACCTAAAAGTCCAAAAGAAGATGGGCTGATTTATGAGCATTTATGAGATCTAGAGCCTTCAACCAGTTTCCCTTGTACTTATGGATATTGGGGGTTTAAACTTCTGGCTGGGACAGAAGGACTGTGTTCTTCTGGGGACCAGAAGAGATCAGCTTAAGATCACTTTAAGACTGGCCTAAACCTGCCTATACTGTAGTCTTAAGTTGGTCTTTCTTTTCACGAGGGGAGGAGGAGGGCAGAGGAGGAGTTGGGCATGATAATGATGTAGTTAAAAAAAGCAGAGACTGAAAATATTAGATTCAATAGAAATATCACACTAGAAATATTGAAGAAATTAGGTGATGTTAAATCCTTATTATGTTTAACGTCTGGTAATATATTAGATGAAAGTGGTGACAAAAGTAAAAGACGACTGCTTTCAGATAAAAAATAGTGTCATTTATTGTGTCAAGACCATAAATGAAACTAAAACGTATAACGTTTCGAAACATTTACCAGTTTCCTCATCAGATAAAAAATTTATCTAAAATATCAATACAAATAAATTGGTCTAGGTATGAGCGAGGGATATAGTATGTGTCCTAGATGCTCGGGGTGTGCATGACACGCTCTGCAACTATCATCGGGAATGTCTTGGCTCAGAATGTGGCGACGGTATGCTAGAGTGAAAATGACACCGTCTTGGCATGCCAAAATGAAACCCTCCGTGCCCGACTTCAATCCGGGTGATCTAAGAAAAGCAAACATTAGCTCATACGACATCGACAGATCCTCCAAATTTTTGTGAAAGATGCCGTGCATCTTCTTCTCGAGGAGCTGTTCGCGGAAGTTTTTCTCCTGTGCTTTCTTAATCCGGGCCTTCAGGAGTGAGTACTCGATATGGATAAGATTTGATGCACTTTCCTCATCCCTGATATTGAAGTCAAGGCCGAGTGTATCAGCAGCCTCCTCCGCTGCTTTGTAGAGAAATGCCCCTTTGCCCATTTCTTCGTCTTTCCTGACCATTTTAAGAAGAGGGTCTTGTCCATTTGCGACTATATGTGCAGTAACCAAAATAATCCTGTTGTGAATACATTCAAGATTTAGTATTCCGCGATCACCTTGACGGCGTGAAATATAAAGTCGCGGAACAGAAGATTTAAGGTGCATGCTTTTGTTCACGTGCATAACCTTTCGGGACCCGATATCGAGGGATCCGAGCTCGTCCTTCGTCCATAGAACCACTCCAAATGAATAGAGTACTACCGGTACGGCAAGCATGTTCGTCGCAGATACTTTGTTCCTCGCCGACAGTTCGGAAGACCGAATCCGTCGAATGAGACGTTTGTATCTGCATCGGAGAGTATCCTTTATAGATGTCACGTTCTGAATGCGGCTCTGTGGCTCTGTCTTTCGGGATTCCATTAAGTTTTCCTTTCTTGAGATAAACCTTGACGCATTCTTCTAACCCGAACTCCATTCCAACCCCTTGAGGGCACTCTTTGACAATGTCTAGAGCTAGACGTAGTTTCTCTTAATTTTTAGCATAGATCTTAAGATCATCCAAGTAAAATACATGAGTGACTTTATGCTTTCGATTTCCAGGTTTGCCGCAGAGGTATCCTTCGGAATGGCG
Organism: Andricus coriarius; assembly: GCA_932066315.1. Classification (NCBI taxonomy): domain Eukaryota; kingdom Metazoa; phylum Arthropoda; class Insecta; order Hymenoptera; family Cynipidae; genus Andricus; species Andricus coriarius. The sequence continues at coordinate 9,314 of CAKNWT010292986.1, read as the reverse complement.
ATGTGCGACAGATAGTGGCAATAATATGCGTTTTTACAAACACATCTATCGATGAGCAGGTTCTCCCGACATTCTGCTACGCCTTTCTTTGAGCCATGTTATTCGTACATCTCTCGCCAGACAGGTCCAAATGTCCGAAAAATCCTATCATTTGGAATAGCTGTGAAGATCTTATACAGCGTGTTCAGACAAGTTATTGGTCTGTAATTTTTGTGTCAGCTAAGTTGCCCGTCTTTGGCAGGAGCACTGTGCACTAGGGTGTTCTAAAAAATCGCAATGTTCTTTTTTTTTAATGACGCACCCCCTAAACTTATTCTGTTTGGTGAAAAAATAAATGCATATTTTTCTTTTTTTTTAAATAATTTTTAACCGTGGTCCTGGGGCCTTAAAGTGTCCCAAAATGATAAAAATTGTTAATTATTGTTAATTTTGGTAAATATAATAATTTTTTACCAGGGAATGCAACTGATCGTACAATACGCTTAGAAAAAAACTTTACCCAAATAGACCAAAAATCCTACTCCTTGGTTTCAAAAACTACCCCTTATAGAGGTTAAAATATTATGTCTTGAATTTTAAGGAATTTATGCGTTATTCATTTGATTTCTTGATACGTAAATGACTTAACAAGATACAGGAACACGACAAATTATTTTTTCACAGAAAGTTACCCTTATAATAAAAAGAGGATCCTTCTTAACTTCAATAACATGCTGAACTGGCGAAATTAAATTAAAGTATAGTATTTTTCCAATCACTAGAAATATATCGTATTCAAACTTGACTTTTATTTGAGAAGTGAAAAGTTGAAAATCGTACTTGAAAATAAATTTAATTCAATTTCGTCAGTTCAGCATGTTATTGAAGTTAAGAAGGATCCTCTGTTTATTATAAGGGTAATTTTTGGTGAAAAAATAATTTCTCGTTTTCCTGTATCTTGTTAAGTCATTTACGTACCAAAAAATCCAATGAATAACGCATAAATTCTTTAAAATTCAAGATATAATATGTTAACCCCTATAAAGGGTAAACCTTTTTCTCCTGAACGTATGGTACTAACAGTTGCATTCCCTGGCAAACTATAATTATATTAACGAAAATTAACAATAATTAATCGTTTTAATCATTTTGGGACACTTTTAGGTCCCAGGACCACGGTTTAAAATTATTTTAAAAAGAAAATAAAAATACGCATTTATTTTTTCACCAAATAGAACAAGTTTAGGGGGTGCGTCATGAAAAAAAAAAAGATTATTGCGTTTTTTTGGGACACCCTACTGTGCACCCTTCTACCAACCACTCTGGAATAGGCTCTTCCGACTTTAGATATGAGGTGAAAATGCGGGCCAGATGCTGGTGGGTTGAAGGAAACTTCTTCCACCAGAAGGTCTTGATACCATCTGGTCCCGGAGCGGAATAGTTCTTCATGCCTTTTAATACGTAAATTCACCTCCCCGGTAGTGATAGGTGGGCATTCCTCATCAGGTTTTATGAGGGCACTGCACAGCTCCTTGAAGCTATTTATATTCTTCGAGTGTTCTTTCAGTGGATTCTGGACTTCGTAGACTTCTCTCCAAAATGCCTCGACCTCCTCTGGTGTGGGCGGGTGGCCGACAGTAACTGGCGGGTCCTGGAAGAGTTAAGATGGGTCAGGCAAAAACCGTTGATTTTCTCTGACACACCTCTCTCTTCGCTCTAGACTTCTCCTAGCGTTAGATAGTACTCGTATTCTGTCAACAATATGCTGCCTGATCGTCAGTAGCTTTGACTTGTTGAGTGTATAATGACAGATCCGCAGCTCGCGCGCGAAATGTCGAACCTTGGCCGTGAAAGTCCTGGCAGATGTTATGTAGTCAATGACACACTGAATGCGGGACGCGTACTGAGTGGCCCAGCCTATCTTTGTGCTAAGTTAATGCATTCGTCTTTTGGCCTTATGATCAGCCATTGGTATTGTTTTACGGTTTGCATCTGCCAAAGCTCTCGCTACATTATACGCACTACAATTAATAGTCCAGAGGTCTGGCTCTTCGGAAAAATCTCCACGAAGCTCGTCATCCAGTTCAGCCAGATCTTTGGGCTTAAGAGAAACCTGAATGTTGATGTTTCTCCGGGTTCTAAAGCGTCGCTCTTCCTCTGTTGGGTGCCTGCTCGCGGATTGTCCCAGTGTCGCCTCTATTTCTCTGTTGCCGGCTTCTTCTGGCTGCGGTTGATTAGGCACTCCGCATATATAACCCCTTTTTCGGATTTCCTCGGTAGGTTTTCGCAGACGTTTATGCAAAAAATGCGAGAGCTCTGGGTGTTTCTCGCACTACAGAGTATCATAGCACTCCAGCAGGTCGTCCCTGAGACGATCCGTCCACTTAAAAGTAACGAGATTCTGCCGGTCGGACCCATTGTCGGGAGCCCTGCGCGTTCGATTGTTTTAAACCGCACTTACTATAACTATGTTTGGTGTTGACATTGGTGTTCCCACGAGCAGCTAGGGAAAAGGGTTCGTCCATCCTTGTAGAGCCCCGCATGCAAGGATAAGGCTGCATACTCTGAGAGGTCGCCCGGCATCCCAGAGTCACCGTTTAAAACACCTAACCCAGGTGCCATTCAGCTTTCGGCACGGTCGTTACGCTTCCGCTTAGGGGTTATTCCTTCGGGACCATCGCTCCACAATTGTCCGCGACTGCTTATTAATTATTGTATATGGACAAACCCTTTCCCTAGCTGCTCGTGGGAACAATAATGACACCAAAAAGTTGTAAATGCGGTTCAAAACGATCGAACGCGTAGAGCTTTCGACAATGGTTCGGCGAACAATGCCGATAATCCTAGAGTTCGGGGTGCTGAAAATAATTTAGATGGAAACACGACGACGAACCGGCGAAACACCTACATTGAGTGGACGAATCAACTCAAGGATGACTTGCTAGACTGCTACCATGCCAGCATTATCCCTGTTCACCGGGGCTTTATGGCGCGTATGCATACTCTATGGTACCAAAAACACCCAGAGCTTCAGCACGTTTCGATTCAATCGTTGCGAAATCAACATGCCTACCTCTGGAAAAATGGATGTGTACGCGGTGCGCTTTCCCAGCCGCTACGTTATCAAGCTGCAGCCGAAGATGAGGAAGCGACATTAAGACCAACCGCGGAAAGCAGGCTCCCTCTGAAAGATGATCATGATTTCAGGACAAGAAGGAACATTAACATGCAAGTTCCTCTTAAGCCCCAAGATCTGGAGAAATCTCGCAAGAGTCCGAACTCTGGACTATCAATTGCTCAGTTTATGGTACTGCGAGAGTTTTGGCTGATTCAAATCGAAGCTTCAAACCGACGATGGATCAAAAGACCAAAATACGCTTGCATCAACTGAAAAAGAAGACTGGATGGGCAAGAAAGAATGCGTCCCGTGTTCAATGTGTGATTGACTACATAACACCTGGTAGACCGTTCACGGAAAGGGTTCGAAAATTCGCCCGAGAACTGAGGATCTTGAATCGCATACTAAACAAGTCAAAGCTGCTGACAATCAAGCAGCATATTGTTGATAAAATGCGGCTGTTATCTGACGCAAGGAGGAGAATACAGAAGCGGGAGAGATGGATCAGGGAGAATCAAAAGTTTCTCGCTGACCCATCTCGCCTGTTCAGTAATCACACTGTTTCTGTCAAAAATCCACCCAAGCCCGACAAGGTAGAGACATTTTGGAGAGAGGTATATAAGATCCCGAAAACACTAAAGTTGAAAGAAGATACTAACAATATCATCCGCTTCGAGGAATATATATTGTATCAAGAACTTCTGGTGGAAGAAGTTTACTTCTACACACCAACATTTGGCCGGTATATTCACCTAATATTTAAAGTCGGAGACGCCCATTCGGCAGTGGCTGGTGTTAGGACGTACTGTACTCCTACCGGAAAAAGGCAACTTGTCCAACCCAGAGAATTACAGGCCAATAACTTGTTTGAACACACTGTATGAGATGTTTACAGCTGTCCTAAACAACAGGATTGTTCGGCGAATCGAGCCTGCGTGGCGTGAGATGTGCGAACAACGTGGCTCGAAAAAAGGTGTAGCAGGCTGTCGTGAGAACCTGCTGATTGATAGGTTTGTCTGTAAAGACGCTGCAGCCCATCAACGCGTCCTGACAATGGCCTGGATTGACTACCGGAAAGCTCTCGATTCAACCTCTCATAGACTTATCAACCGTCTGTTGGAAAGCTTGAAGGTGCATCCATACATAATGAGATGCATAGAGAGATTGATGCCTCTTTGGAAAACTAGATTTAATATCACATCTGGAAATTATCGTGTGACAACAAACAACGTCACCTTCCAGAGGGGCGTCTTTCAGGGCGATACCATGAGCCCTTTGCTTTTTTGCATCACACTTATGCCTCTATCTCTCGCACTCTGAAATTCCTCTGGATACCTCTGTGGCGGCACTAGCCAGCGCGAGCATAAGGTCACTCATGTATTTTATATGGATGACCTGAAGCTCTATGCCTCTGGTGAAGGCAAACTTCAAACTGCCTTGTCCTTGTCGAAATAGCAAACTTTTGCTTTCCTCAGATCATCAGGGTTTAATTCAGGTACAGAGGGTTCCATTTTCGCATGCCAGGACGGTGTCGTTACCAGCTTAGCGTACCGTGACCGCATTTTATGTCAAGAACTTACCAGCGATAGGTGCAGAGCGTGTGATGCACACGCTGAGTATCTGGAACACATATTATCGGACTGTCCCACCCACGCGCCGGGCTCGAGCGCCAACGTAATGCACGTACCGGAGTACTCAACGCTTATTTTCATAGAATAAATATTTCAATCCCACTTTCTAATCTACATAGTCTTATAGGAATAAACCTAAGCTTCCTTTTAAGACAAAAAAAAACATCCTGTCTCACTTCGAAAAAAAGTCAAATTTATTTTTGACCTTCATTTTTGAGGGTCAAATATTTATTTTTTGAAAAAATGCGTATGACCAATCAAAAGAGCGTGAAAACCCCTATCGGAACTGTAGTAGACAACATTTTTGTTATCGCAATTAGAAGAGTTAAAAATCGCCGAAATAGACCATATCCACGAAAATCCCAAAACTTTCACCCCCTCCCCCTCAATCAATACTTATCCCAATGACAAAATTTTTTCCCCATAAAGTACTATCCAATAGCACAACACTTTGCCTGAGTTTAACTTAGATCGGACAACTTCGACTTTTTGAGTGGGTACACTTGAGAAATAATGCCCCATATATACAGGGTGGACACCTTAGGGCTTACATACATGGCGAACTGGAATGCAACCCGAATTTTTTCAAAGCAGGGGCGAAGCCATTCCACAGGGGCATTTTTAAATATCGCGGTTTTAAAGTTGCATTCGGATCGGCCTATCGGTCAACTCCGTGCATCTTCGGATCAAGTTTATCATTTGAACTTCAAATGGATACCAGTGTGGAAAATATAGTTTATGTTAAGTATTAATTACAAATAATAAAAGTGTTTAATAATAACGAAGTAAGACATGTAGAATGAGAAGGAAATGTAATTTTTTTTCTGTGCTAACAACTTTATGGAATGGCTTCAGAGTGACAAATCCTATGAAATTATGATATTCGGCTTCCAGCGGGCGAAGAGTTAATTGTTTTTAACTCTTATTTGCGGCATAAAAAGGTATGTCATAAGTAGATAGGACATGTTTTGAACAAAGTCAATAAAATATCATGTGCGGTAACTTAAAATTTATAACACTTTTATTATTTGTAATTACTGCTTAACATGACCTATATTTTCAACACTGGTATCCAATTGAATGATTAAAACATGTCCTATCTATTTATGACATACCTTTTTATGCCACAAATAAGAGTTAGAAACAATTAACTCTTCGCCTACTGGAAGCCGAATATCATAATTTCATAGTATTTATCTCTCTGAAGCCATTCCATAAAGCTGTTAGCACAGAAAAAAAATTACATTTCCTTCTCATTCCACATGTCTTACTTCGTTATTATTAAACACTTTTATTACTTGTAATTACTACTTAACATAACCTATATTTTCCACACTGGTATCCATTTGAAGTTAAAATGATAAACTAGATCCGAAGATGCACGGAGTTGACCGATAGGCCGATCCGAATGCAACTTTAAAACCGCGATATTTTTAAAATGCCCCTGTGGCATGGCTTCTCCCCTGCTTTGGAAAAATTCGGGTAGCATTCCAGTTCGCCATGTATGTAAGCCCTACCGTGTCCACCCTGTATATATATATAAGATTATATTCGTCAAAATTAACCGAGTGTACGCTTAAAATTTTGTTTATCAAACATATTACTCAAATACAGGGGCTGGAATTTTCCGAAGAATTTTTACATTTTTCTAACCCTCTAATTTTCAAATAATATAATAATTTTTGCTATAGTGTCCCACTGGTGTCAGACTGTCATCCTTGCCTGCATCAAACAATAGTACGTTGCTACCTAATGGCATTTCTACCTGCGCACACGTACATTTTCTTGTATGTACGGCTCAGCCATGGAAATATACTACAACAACTTTGTTGCAAATTCATACATTGTGTTGAAAATTCGTATTTTTTTGTGGAGAATCAATCTTCATGGTTGAATATTCATCTTTTTGGTGGAAAATTGATCAGTTTGGTTGAAAATTCAACCAAAAGGGTAAAACTTTAAACATTGATTGCAGATTACAAATATTTAAGTTTAAAAAATGATTTAAAAATGTATGCTTAATTTTTCTTTACACAGGCCCGAGTTGAGGAAAATATTACAAATGGGACACCAGGTTACGAGATTCCGAAAAAAGAACTCATACGATTTTTTAATGTAAGAATTTTATTTTAAAATGCAAAAGTGAAAGTATGATTTGCATGTATAGTTATACACATCATTGAAACATTTTTTTTTATTTTCAGAGCGAAACGAACGTCGATGAGTTCATTAAAAAACTGTCGAAAACAACTCAAGGCAGGATCCAGCCATACATTTTATGTATCCGATCGGAGGCTGAAGATAAATATGTTATAATTGCAGACAGTCACAAAATAGAAATAGCCGAGAATGGGTCTCTCTTAGCATCGTTTGATACCCTTTTCAAGTTACACTACGTAACGAATGTTTACTACGTGAATTCACTTAATTTTTTTTTATAATTTCATAGAGTCCTATTTATATAAAGTGCTTAACACAAAGTCTGAAAATTCACTTACAACTTTAAATATTTTACTTTGTAATATTGAATGAATTATTATATTATTAGTTAAGTTATTTATGTACAGGGGGTTAACATACGGGGTTGACATAATTTGAATAAATGTATGTATACAAACGGAAATTATTTTAATATTAATATTCTTAATTGAATTCCTCCATTTTATAAAATAATTATAATAAGGCATAAATGACTGATCAAATCAATCAAAACGAGTGATTTAAACAATCAAAGTTACAGTCTAAATCAGTCAAAATGACTGCTTAAATCAGTCAAACTGACTGATCAAATCAGTCAAAATGGCTGATTTGGTCAGTCACTCAAAATTACTGATTCTAAAAGTCATTTTTGACTTATTTGTCTGTCGTCGAATCCGCACTGTTTGAATCAGTCAAAATTGACTGACAATCAGTCATTTTTGACTGATTCAAATTTAGAGTGTAATTGAAGGGGTGACATTTAAGCAGTTTCCAATCGAAATGGCAAATTTCTATATTTTCCAATTGAAAGTGTAACATTTTGGACATTTTCGAGTTGTACGGGTCTAACTTTGGCAATTAAGTCCAAGTGTAGACACTTCCCCGTTGAAATCTTCAAATTTTAAAGATTTTGATTGAATTAAAAAAAGTCTTCAACCAGAGCGATTAATAGAATACATTAAAGATATTTCTTCTATTTTAATGCAATTATTAATTTAGTTTATTCTAAAATTTGTCTAGCAATAATTTATAAAAATAAGGGGATAGATGTTTCGTGCAGGTGGGATCAAGACTATCGTATGAAAGGAAGCGTCTTATGATTTTAATTATCCAATTTCAAAAACATTACTACAGTCCGATTGAAATTAAATAATATCAAATTGAATCATTTTCGTTTTCCAAATTTTAAAAAAATTTTTATGTTAAAATGTTGAAATGATATGCTGGTATGTCTATAAATAAAGGTGAGATAGAGGAAACACGTAATACAAGAAAGGAAACGTGTACAGATTCATTATTTTTAAAACTTTTATGAAGCTCATGTATCTAGAAGTGGCAACGTTTGTGCACGAATCAATTTTATCTATTATTTACAGAAAATTCCATGATATCACGAGGGGTGGAGAAATTTAAGTTGAAAAATGTTGTAATGAATAGAAATTTTTGTCAGAATCTAAAAATATATACATAAATAAACCTAAATGATTTACCTAATCAAAGTCTCAGAACAATTTAAATAGATTTTTTTAATTTCCCGACAAAAATGGCTAATTACACTTATTCTCTGGTATCATTTTTTTCTATACCAAAAGGTTAATCATAATATTGGGCATCAAAATGCACAATATATAAGAGTATATAAAATATATACGATTGCCATTCTTTAGCACACTTTTTGTTATTCGTATTCCTCAATATATCATCAGTAATATTCGTCAACTGGCCTGTTGACAAATATAAACTTAAATGTGCGTAATTTGGATTTGCGAAAGTTCTGTGCCCCCCCCCCCCCCTGTAACAGGTCGGGCGTCCACCCGACCTGCCCCCCATTGTTGACGCCCCTGAGTGAAGTACTCATCACCATTAAAATGAATGGAAAATCGTTCTAACGATTTGATGGCGCAACTCCCAAAGTGTGTGGCGCTTGTCTCGTTTTTGTTCCATGCATACCACACACTAAAAACAAAGTCTGATTTTAAGCCCGGGAATAGTCTTGATTTAAGATGTAAACGAAAGTAGACCATGTCCGCTTAAATTCAGCGTACGATAATAGTCTAGAAATAAGACGATTATAGGGCTGAAATTCAGCCGTCAAAAAGACTAAAAATGAACTGCAAGTCAGAGAATGGGCTAAAATTAAGTCCCTCGATAGACTATTTTTCGATCGCAAAGCAGAATATGGACTTAAATTAAGACCTAATCTGAATTTAAAAATCAGCTGGCATTGCATTGCTCAAGCGTTATGAAAAAAGAAACGATCCTGACGATACACGTATATAGAGGTTAGGTTCGGTTAGACTTCAGCAGGCAAAATACAGAAATATATTTAGGGTCATTTCAGCTATAGTAATTTTATTTCATTAATTTAACTTCAAATAATAATAAGA
>CAKNWT010292985.1:2365-15653 GCA_932066315.1 Andricus coriarius | reverse complement strand
TGTAAATGATGTTTAATGACATTAAATTTAAAATTGTTCAATTAAATAGAGTTGGGAGCTTCCATTTGAATGACCGCGAAAAATTGGTTGTGAACCGAGAAAAAAAAACTGAGGACCAGAATACATATTTATAAATAACAAAATTATCGACAAAAAAAGCAGAAATAAGGCAGAAAAAACACCACAACTTTCTCTGAGTTTGACTTTTATGCTGGCATTAGCAGATAAATTTATTGCCTGCGCAACCTTTTGGTTAGTAAATTTCAAAGATTTCATAGTTTCTGATTGGCTGGTAATAAGTGGACGATGTTTAACTCGACACACACTTTTACCATCGAATTCTATAATTTGATAATAATAATAATAATTTTACGCAGAAAGTAAAAATTTAAATTTATGACCATAGATTTTTCGGATTTTTTTATGAATTCCCGGCATTTTTCCGTATTTTTTGAGGTGAACAAAATTCCTGGCAAATTCCCGGTTTTCTCGAATTTCCCGAGTCGCTAGACACCCTGATTCTTTGTATATTTAAGGTGGTGAAAATGTACCTTGTATGTTTCGACTAGTCGTTCGTGCGGAAATTGATCTCGTCCATTAAAAAAATGATAGTATTCACTGTCTTCGCCTTTTTTAAAAAGAGCTTTTGCTATCATTTTGACGACGAAATTTTTACCGCTCCCAGGCAATCCATGAAAACTCATAGCCAATGGTTTTACCGGATGGAGACGAGATAAATGACCACTAATTGCATGAAGTACTGTATCGTGAGCTATTTTCTGTCCGAATAGTTCCTCTTTAAGCATATCGTCCAATTCTAAGCACAAATAATAAAAAATTGCGTTACAAAATATTAAAAATAAATCTAGTTTAAATGGTATTTTTTAAGTTCATAAAAGCAGTTCCTTAAACATAATTTCTCTTAACGGAGCGTCCATTAATTACGTAAGGCTTTTTTTAAGATAGCGGGCCCGGAAAATCTTATGAATCCTTACATATGGGGGTCGAAAGCATTTCTTACTCAAGTTTCCTCTTTCTAATTATTTTTAAAAAATATGCTAATTTAAACCTATTAGCTGTTGAAATTACTTGTTATACTATTATGCAAATTATGTATAAATTCCTGAAAATAATCTAAGGATCTTACGATAAAATTTGGACAAACACCACAAAATGCTCCTATTGCAATTCCTGAAAACAAAATAAAAATTTGTTTCTTTGGACACAAATGAAAAAAAGGAAAGAAAAATGAGAAAAATTATATTAAAAAAAAAATTATATCATTATTTGTTTTATTTCTTTTTCATTGTGTCCAATAAATATGTAATCGAGGAGTTAACCATTCTGTAAACCCTACACGAAATCTCGTGAATCCCGAGAAATCTTTGCAATCCTTTGAAATCCCATGAATTCTTTTTAAAATTTTGTGAATCTCCTAAACTTTTTTAAATCATGTGAAAATTCCTCGAAATCGTTTGACACATACATACATAATGTCATTTAATTCGTTAAAATCCGTGGGAATATTTCTGAATCACTTCAAGTCCCTTCAAGTACTTTATAATATTCGGACATTCTTTGAGATTCCGTTAAATCTTCTAAAATCCGTGGATATGCTTTTGAATCTTTTGAAATCTCCTAAAATCCTTTGAAATCACATGAAACTGTCGGAATTCCTTGAAATCTCTTAAAATCTGTTAAAATTCCTTAAACAGGCCTCACAGACCGGTCCCTATATACTCTATTGTACCCTATATTCAGTTAAGGTCCCTAAAGTTCCCTATTTTCAAAATTTGGTCCCTATGGTACCCTATGTGCAGACCATAATTAACTTTTCTTTGAATAAATTAACTCATGGGTCAATATACATATTTCTGAATTGTCTTGAAATATTTCAGGGTATTTTTAAAGATTCTGAGAAACTTTTAATAGATTTCAATGATTTTTTATATTTTAGGGTAATTTTAAAACTTCGACGGCATTTTCAAGAGCTTTTGAATTTAAATATTCTAGGGAATTTTACAAGATTCCAAGGAATTATCAAGTAACTTCATTAATTCGAAGGGATTTGAAAGTTTTGAAATATTTTAGGATAATGCATTTCCTAGAATTTCAGAATATGAAATGATTTTACAAGACCTTATAAGGTTTTAAGATATTTTAAAACATTTTACAGGATTTCAATGATTTTAAGGGATTTTAAAGCTCTTAGTGTACCATGTTAATACATTTTGCTGGATTTCAGGAAATATCATCATACAATTTCACGAGACTTTATGATATTCTAAAGGATTTCAAAGAATTTATTCACGAGAAGTGAGGTATTTTGTAGGGTTTTAAAGATTTGAAGAGATTTGGAATTCACACAGAATCCTTATTAATTAATCCTGAGTTCTTTTAAATTCTATTGAATTTTTTCAATTCACTTGAATTCTTATAAATTTACTCAATCCTAGCCAATTCAATGGATTTTTTTAGATGTTTTAAAACTCTTTATTTAATCATGAGGATTAATTGATAAAATGATCAAACGATTTGAAATATTTTAAGGCACTTTTTCAAATTCCTTGGCATATTTAAGAGCTTTGAACAATTTCAAGGATTTTTAAAAGATTTTAAAAGATTTTGGGTTATTTTAGGTTATTTTACAAGATTCCACGTAATTTTTTATTGATTTCAGTAGTTTAATGAGATTTCAAAGAATTTGAAATATTTGAGGGAATTTTAAAAGATGTCAAAGAATTATTCATTAATTCAATTAATTTGAAGGGATTTCAAAGCATTACAAATATTTTAGGACAATGCATTTTCTAGAATTTCTGAAGATATCGAACGATTTTAGAGGACATATATGGCTTTAAGATATTTTAAAAGACTTCTCGTTATTTTATAAGACTTTCGAGGATTTCAATGATTTTAAGGGATTTTAAAGGTCTCAAGGTATTTTAATACATTTTCCAGGATTTCAGGAAATATTATCATATTATAGAATTTCACGGGATTTTGTAATATTTTAGTGAATTTTAAGGAATAAATTCACGAGAAGTGAGGTATTTTGTAGGATTTGAAATATTTCAAGGAATTTAAAAAGATTCCAAGTATTTTTTTATTAATTTAATTAATTTGAAGGGGTTTCAAGGCGTTTGAAATATTTTAGGATGAAAAATTTTCTAGAATTTCAGAAGATATCGAAGGATTTTACAGGATCTGTAAGGTTATAGCGTGGTTTAGAAGATTCCAAGGGATTTTATAAGATTTCCAAGGATTTCAATGATTTTATGGGGGTTTAAGAGCTCTCAAAGTATTTTAATAAATTTTCCAGGATTTCCGGAAGAATAATCAGATTCCATGTAATGTCACGGTATTTTATCATGTTTTAATGGATTTCAAAGATATTATTCAAAAGAAGTCAGGGATTTCGTGGGGTTTCAAAGGTTTCAAGAAATTTTCAAATATGTTTTGCAATTCAATTGGAATTCTCCCTCAATTATTATTAATTTATCCGGAATTCTTTTTAATTCTTCTTAATTCACTCAATTCTACTCAATACAATGGATTTTTTAAAAGTTTTTGTTAAATTAATCTTGAAGTCTTTAAAACTCAACTTAAATTCTCAGGCATTTTGTCTAATTCTCTTTAATTTTTCTAAACTCATTTCAAACTTATTCAATTCAATGAATTTTTTCATATTTTTGAATTGTTTTGAATTCACTTGATTGTTTTTAATTCAGTTTGATTTTATATATACCTTAATTACTCTAATTGATCCTACAGTCTTTTACCTCACCTTGAATACTCAAGCATCTCAGCAAATTCTTTTGAATTCCCTTGCATTTTTCTAAGCTTTTCTCAAATTTACTGACTTCAGTGAAATCAATTAATTTTTTTTTATTTAAAAAAAATGTTTCCAATTCATTTGAATCTAAATGGAATTATTTTGATGTCTCATGAGTTTATCCAGAATTTGTTACCCTTTTGAGAACGAAAAAAGTATCCTATAAGCGCGACAAAAACTACCCTTTTGTCCTCATATTGTATCCCATAGGGACTGTGAGGCCTGCTTAAAATACTTTGAAATCCTTGGAAAAATCTTCGAAATCCCATTAAAATTCCCTGAAATACTTCAAAATTCGTTATAATACTTCGGTATGTTTACAAATCCTGTTCAAATCCGTTAAAATCCCGTGGCTTCTTTTGAAATATCTCAAAACCTCATAAAATCCATTGTAATCCACGGGAATCGTTCCGAATTTTTCGAACCCCGTCAAAATCCCTAAAATTCCGTCGAAATCCTACGGTATCTCTGGAAACATCGTAAAATTTCTTGAAATCTGATTAAACTCCTTGAAGCCCCTTGAAAAAAATTAAAGATGATCTCTAAAATTGTATTAGGGGATTTCTTCAAATTCTTGAAATCTTTTGAAATCATTTGAAACCTGTGAAACTTCTCGTAATCCTTTGGAATCATCTTTTGAAATTTCATGAATGCCAAAAAAGCTTAAAAATTTCGTTAAGTTCCGTAAAAATGTTGTATTTCTTTAAAATAGTTTCTAGCCCTTTGAAATACCTCAAAAACCCTTGAAATCCTTTCAAATCCCTGGAAATGCCTTGAAATATTTTGAAATATCATTTAGAGTCAAAATAAATGGTATATTGTTGATATATTAAATACAAATTTTTTATTTTACGTAAGAAGGGGGGAGGGGTCACAGAAATGTTACGAATCCTTACAATAGGGAGGAAGTGGGTCTAAAATTTCAAAAATCATTCTTACGTAATTAATGGCTCCCTAAGGAGGAATGATCTATATAGGCCGATCTAAAAGTATGTGACATTGATATTTTTGGAACTCTTTAAAAAAAGTCATCAACCTCTGCATACAATATTTAAAATTACAAATTATTTCTGAGATAAACTAAATAAACTTTTTGCAGTTTGAAACCGACCAAACTAAGAACATAAAGTACGTAATTGAAAATGTATATTTTTTAATTCAGAGTGAACTGATATGACTTATAAAAGGTTTAACATTGGTATGAAAATAATGAAGTAACAAAAATTTAATTAATTTTGTCACTTCGTTCATAACTTAATTGCGATTTCCAAATATTTTTTTGCAGAACCAACTTTTATTCGAATACCAGACTCGCAATCATGCAATGTAAAATGTGGAGAACATTTTCATGCAACCTTTAAGGAGTAAGTGTTTTTAATATTATTAAATTCTGATCTTAAGATTGCATCTTCATTTGAATTTTTTTCTTATAAACCAGACTCTGAAAATTTACAAAATTTGGAAAACACGTTTCGATTGTCAACACTTGCCTGAGGTCGTTCCTCCTTAAGAATTCCGGAAGATTTTCTGTAAAGTTTTTAGAATCTTTAAATTTAGAAATTCAATGAAATAACTCACGCGAAGTATCAGCTGGTATATATTTATCAATGCAGCATTCTGCTACTTTACATTTTAGGTAAGAATACCCTGCATAAATTCCTGCCATTCCAGCTCCGGTAAATCCTAATGGAATCAGGGGTATAAAACAATTTGCATCCTGAATATGCAAAACCAGGAAAATCACCGCCAGGGCTTGATAAATAATAACCTTCATCTTTACAAAATGAGGAAATCGACAAAGGCATTTATTGCAGTGAGTTTTCGAAAAAGTGGGTTTAAACCCTATTCATTAAAATAACAGAGTATAAAACGCAATACCGGGTAAAACTTTTCACGCCATATATAGGTTATGTTGATACAATCACTTGTCACGCTTGTCACAAAACACACAGGCGCTCAAGGTCACAAATCTTCAACACACGCACGCGCTTACAGTGTTGCTTTTGACCCTTTGACAGTGATGCCAAATTTAAATTTTGAAAGTTTATAAAATGATAAACTTATCAATCGTAAATATTTTGTAGCTCGAATTTTAAAGCTTAACTAGAAGAGTTTTCACATCTTCTCTCCAATTTCGCGAAATAAATCAATTATAAATTCAAGAAACCTATAAGCTAGAGAATCTATTGCATTTTAAATTTCGCGCCAGTTCGTAGAATTGCGCCCCCTTCTTCAATGTGAGTGTACTTTCTTTATTTATTTGCATTGTTTTGCATTTCTGAAAATAGAAATAAAATAAGATACAAGTCGACAGGTTAAATGGGTTAAACAATTGATTAATAATTATAGAATTCGCGTTGAGTATTGTATTAACTACTTCCGACTTGAGTGACAAATTGGAGTAGCAGTTAACAAACTATTATTTTTGTAATTGGATTGATTTTTTCCATTTTTCCTTTGCTCCGAAATCCCGTTTTTGCATGCACGTGTTCGTGAAAATCCTCAACGTGCGCGCGCGCGCACCTAATAATTTATCAATTCTCAGTGTCAGTACAGCCAATCACCCTACAGTGCTTCGCAGAGAGAAAAAGTGCTCTTCATTTTTCCCGGAAATAATTAAAAGTGGAATTTCAACGATGGCAGATGTATCCATACATATGGGTACGACGCGCAAAATGTCTTACGGTTCTTATAATGGCAAGCTGAGCGGTGTCGAGGGGAAAACTCCGTTTTTAATCGGAGTTTCAGGTGGCACAGCCAGCGGCAAGGTAAGTCTATTTTTCTGACGTTTTCGATACCATCGCAAAACATTGTGACGAAATTTTTAAGAGAGGAATATTCTACGAAGGAGCTAACCTCTGCAGATGAATGTTTCGATTTACCAATTCATTTGTTTATTCAAGGGAGTTTTAATTGATTTTAATTTTCTGAAGTTCAATTATGATAAATCAATGATCACATGGTTCTTATGTAACGATTAAAAACAGTAGTTTAGTATTTGAAAAGTCAAACATTAATTTTATGAATCATTAGTTTATGGTTGCACATAACTTTCGGCGGAAATAAAAGTTGAATATGTAATGGAAATAATTTAATGTTATGTACGCATGTATTGTAATTTATTTATATAATACGGATTTAATCAATAATCAGGTTCATTTATTGTGACGCAGCGCAACTTATTTTTGCAGATTGTGTCAAATTATGTTATGCGTTTTCATTATATTTGAATAACCTAAATTTAGTTTACTAAAAGCTTATTTTAATTCATTATCAATATATCAAGAATGATAAAAAAAAGTTCCCTCTCAACTTTTAAATTTCCTTTACTATTCTTCAAAAGAAAAACAATGTTTTTATTTCCTCAAACAATGATGACATCTGTTTATGCCGAATTAATCATTCTTAATATTCATGTTTACGAAAAAGTTATTTTTAAACTTTCAGTACACATACAAATGATTCATTTTCTTTTTTTAATTTTTCAAGCCAAGGTTAACTGGAAAATTACATACCTCCATTTTTGTATTTTTATATTTCAGTCGACAGTATGCAAACGCATAATGGAGAAACTTGGCCAAGTAGACAAAGACCATGACCAGCGACAAGTTGTATGCATATCACAAGACAGTTTTTACAAAGACCTGTCAAAAGAAGATAAGATGAAAGCCGAAAAAGGGCAATTCAACTTCGACCATCCTGACGCATTCGATGATAGTTTTATACTTCGAACTCTGGAGGATATTCGTGCCGGCATCAAATGCGAAATTCCTGCCTATGATTACAGAACTAACAGTTTGTAAGTTTTCCTTTTCTTTCTTTAATATTGAATCTGATACGAAAAATCCGTGCACAGTAATTATTCAGATGCATTAGATTCGAAGATGGAAAAATAAATAAGAGATGATTAGTAATAAAATATCTGTATTATCTTGCAATGAACATAATTAGTCACATAATTACAGTCATGCAATTCGTCAGTCTTAACTTCTTACTATCAGTAATCTCCGTAGTTTTTTCCTTTACTCTGTCTCCTCGATTCAGACCTGTGACCACCGCACCTGCACGTACGTCTTCGGGGAATGTATTCTTCTTCCTGTAAAATAATTTTTTTTTTGTTTCAATACCGAGCGGTTTGATTCCTTTACTCAAAACACAACATACATAAAATTTCAGTCACTTGCAACTAAAATCGTTCTATACTTGCAGTCGCAGAATCTCTCGGGGATCAAATGTGTTGTTTTTCAGAGGAAATTAGCGGATACTTATTTTTCCGATTTGCGAAAATAAATTTTTTCAAAGTTATACGTATTTGAATTTTTTGCTTTGTTTAAAAAAAAAAAAAACCCAAATTTTTTCTTTAACCGTCCATAACTTTTGACCAAATTGAGATATCTATCGTTATCATTCTGATTCTGATAGATTTTATCGTCTTATTTCAAAATCCGCCAGGAAATTGGAAAGGGTTCAAAATTAACAAAATGGCGATGATTTTCCTGAAAATATTAAAAGTATTTTTTCTAAAAAAAATTCACTTATATTTTTTGCCAAGTTTTTTTATTTTTTCTTTCATAAGGAAGACATATTATAAGTGTTATGCAGAATAAATAACTTGTGTGGCTAGGAGAATTTTTTTGCATACAATAGAATTTTCTTATTTTTCTCGCAAACAACGAGAGATACGAAAAAATGTTGAAGTAAAATTGTTCACGTTTGAAAAATTTCTATAAAAAATCAAAAATTATATTTTTAGGAAAAAAACTTCTTCCGGTCTCAAAAATTGTTCAGCTTGCATAAAGCTGGTAGGATATCTTCCTTGTATAAGCAGAAACGGTAACAAATAATCTGGGACATTTTTTTTTTTTTTTTTTCTGAAAACTCCACTTTTCCCTAAAAATATATTTTTTTTATTTGTTCACGTAAATGCAAGATATCGCAAAAGAGCGAGAGGTATTTTTCATAGAAATTTTTTAGGCGCGGAAACTCATCTTAACGTTTATTTTTGCATCTGTTGCTGTTAGCGAGAAAAATGAAAAAATTCGCTTTGATTAAAAAAAAAAAATTCTCCTGGTCATAAATGTTATTTAGCCCGAATAAAACTCACAAGATGTCTTCTCTATGAAAGTAAACATTCAACCAAAATTTTGCAAAAAATATAAGTGGGTTTTTTGAGAAAATCTATTTTAAATATTTTCAGAAAAACCGCCGCCATTTTTTTGATTTTGGACCTTGATAAATTTCCTGGCGGATTTCGAAACAAGACGATAAACGCTATCAGAATAAGAAATAAAATGATAATTATTTCAATTAAGGTAAACGTCCCAGTAATCGTGATGCTAATTTTCTTCCATTTTATTTAATTCCAATGAATATAATTTCTATTTGCTATTATGAAATGCTAAAAATAAGTGGTTTTATCATTAAGTTTTACTGTTAACACATTTTTTTAACAATATATTCAAACTATAACCAAGCTTCACGATTACTGGGACATTTACCTTACCTCAAAAGTTATAAAGGTTTGAAAAAAATTGATTTTTTTTCAAAACTGAGTTTAAAATTTATCGCAAATTGGAAAAATATGTATTGCCCAATTTCCTCTAAAAAAACAACATACTTAGTCCACGAGCGATTCTGTGACTTCAAGAGTAGAACCTGCCTGATCTGAAATGGGCTCGGTCTACCTTGAAAATTGCGTAATTTATCAAACTTAAAATAAGATATTAATCAATTTGAAATTCTACAATTTCAAACGTTTGGATATGAAATCACTCAACTTAAAAATGTTTCCAATATAGAATTCACATTATTACGATTATAGTTGAATAATTGTGCAGTTTCAATCCCTGTCGAATTTTTTAACGGTAAATAAATTTGAAAAAGGTATAGTAACAAGAGGGACCCGATAATAAGTAATAAAAATACTGCGAGACGATACGAAAAATAAAGAGATCGTCTAATGATTTTGAAAGATTTCGACTTACAAAGTAACCTCCATCGCCATGTCCTATTCCTCCTATTCCGCGGTGATGTGATGGGAAAGGTGAAGCCACAGCTACAGGAACAGCAATAGGGACGGGAATGGGGTACCCATAACCAGCATGTCCTCCTCCGCAGCCCCCCAATAGAGGATGTCCTCCTCCAAGCACTTGATGTCCTCCTCCGACGTATGGATGTCCTCCTCCGTAGTATGAATGTCCTCCTCCGAGGTATGGAGGTCCTCCTCCGCAGTATGAATGTCCTCCGAGGTATGGATGTCCTCCTCCGTAGTATGAATGTCCTCCTCCTAGGTATGGATGTCCTCCTCCGAGGTGTGGATATCCTCCTCCGAAGTATGACTGTCCTCCTCCGAGACATCCATGTCCTCCATATCCATCCAATTGCGGATGTCCTCCGTATCCACCAAATCCATTGCACAAGGGATTTCTGCACCTTCTGCAAGCTTCCAATTCAATCAGGCAGGCGACCATTAGAAGCCCCACAATAAATAAGCACATGACTTTCTTTTCCATTTCAGAGATCAGAAATCCGTTTTGCAAAATAAAAGTCTTTTAATTCACGAGCCACTTGTAATACTGAGTAACGATTACGCGATTCAATAAAAACATGGATATTAAATTGATCGATAGATTGACACTCAAGTTTGGCGGATTTTCGAATGATATTCCGGAAGCCGGAGATATGAGTTTTATAGTTATATCGATTGGCATCACGTGATTTAAGATAAAAGACAGCCCCGTATATTTAGGTTTGTTTATTAAACAAAAATATTATGAGGAAATTAAATTTTTGCAGATCGGAAGAACGTCTTTGTTTTCCATTTCCGTTCAGTTCCTGCTTCCGTCTCTACTCTTCCTCTCAACTTTTCACGCACCTTGCGTGTTTGCAATCCAGATTTCTTTTGTTGATTCCGTATTGCTGGAAGTATTGCGTAATCTTCAGAGGAATCTTGTTCTGATATCAAATATTGAAGTATTTGTGGAATTGATTTTATTTTTGTTCGCAGACCTTGAGGTCCAAGATCAATTTCTCCATAACTCCCTCTTTTTTCAATTATCATACAAATGTCTCTAATGAGCTACTTACAATGTTGTTTACAAACATATTTCACTCATTTCAACACCTTTTGTTCAATTATGTTACACAAATTTACTTTCTGGAGTATGTTCTTAAAAAACTGCTTTTTTTAAAACATACATCTTTTTAAGCCTTCTTGTGCAATTTTGTTACACAATTTAAGTAATTTACGTGTATGTTTAACAAAAAATGTACTTCTAAATATTTAATAAACGGAGACATTAAACCATAGACCTTGCTCTCGTTCTCTAGAGTTCAGTTCTTTGTACTGCTCTTAAAAGTGCGGTTCTTGGTCAACTCTAAAAAAAATTTTATCTGGGCACAATGATCGATTTTTCCTATAATTTTACCTATGTTTTTTGTTCCCAAAAAATTAATACTTAAAAATATTTTTTTTGAGAGAGGGATGTAATTACTCAAAAATAGACTTCTGTTATTTAATTTTGTGTATTTACAAGAATTTAGGAAAAATTACTCCCTTGTGATTAAAAAGACTTTATTTAAAAGAAAAAGTTATATAATGGCGTCCTGGTACATACCAAAAGTATGGTTGTCAGAAGGATGTTTCGTGTATGACGTATTCACATTAATTTAAGACTTTCTATGAATGAAAGCATTTGCCTTGATACCTGTAATAATGGTTTTTCAAGAAAGATTCTTTGAATACTTTAAGAAAATTCTCAGAATAAGTATAACTTGTATAGAAAACTACAATTATATTATATTTAAATTACTTTAGAATTTCACTTTATTAATTATAAAAATAATATTTAATACTTCTGAAGACATTAAGTAAAAAAGTTTTTTTTTAATATTTGCTGTGAAATAAAAAATAGGACAATTTTCTTGAAAAAGAAATTACTAAAATGATAGGTGAGTTTGATCATTATGACACTGGGAAAAATTTAATTTTCAAAGTTGGGAAAATATTTCAAATACAGACTTCGAAGTGATTCTTTAACACTTGGTGTCTATATGATCTGGTTTCTACGAAGCTGTGATCCCTATTTCTTTCAAGAAATGCCTATGAGAGGGAAAGAGAAACACTTGCCAGTGTGATTGGTGTCCTTGAACCAGAGTGTTGTCTTTTAGAATCAATGAATATATTCAGAAGAATGAAATTTAATTTTTGTTTAATTTTATTATTTGATTAATAATACTTTTGGAAAAAGAGTGTTCATATCTTATTGGATTCAAGGACAAAAGAACAAAAGGATAGGTTTTTTTATTACAGATTGAAATTGAAGCTTTGTCGATTTTATTTTAATTATATATATGAAACTGTTTGACAGATTGATTCACTGAGATGTTAATGAAAGAGTATACATTTTTTTTAATTTCTTGGTATTGATGTTTAAACAATTGAAAATATGTACAACCGTTTTTTAGAAATTTTAATGAGAAAAACATGTAAATAGTTTCTTAATAAGTAACTTCAAATTCATATATACATTTTTAATTAATATTAGCATAACATAAAAATATTGCCTAGTAGTTTCCTATACCAAATTTTTCCAATGAGGAAGCCTGAAAGGCCTCGAAACATGTTGGAGCCTGGTAGTATAAATAAGACGGATAAATAATCAAGAAAAGATAGCGAGGTGGTTTGGTTGTATGTTTTCTTTTTTTCTCCCTCTTTTTTCAATTGTCATACAACTGTCTCTAATGAGCCGATTACAATGTTGTTTAGAAACATATTTATAAACGTTCTAAATAATTTTTTCAAACATACTTCTTTGTAAGCCTTCTTTTGCAATTTTGTTACACAATAAGACTTTTTTAATTTAATTTTTTTTAATGTGCTTCCAAATATTTAATAAAAACAAATTAATTCTACGTTATTGCTAGTTAAAGCAATTTAATTAAAAACGTCTAATGTTTAAATTAATGTGTGCAATTTTTGTTGTAGGATAAAAAACCAGATAACTACGATATATCCAGCGGATGTAGTTTTGTTTGAAGGCATTCTCGTATTTTACCACCAAAAGATAAGAGACTTGTTTCACATGAAACTATTCGTGGATACAGATTCGGATACGAGATTAGCGAGAAGAGGTAAAATTAAAATTAAGTTTTACATGAGAAATAATTCCTTTCAAATTTGGAACGTTTTAACGTCGAACTTTTAGAACTTGGATTATTTTATAATTAAAGCACTTTAAAAATGGTGTATTTTAAAGGTAATTTCTAAATCGCAAAATAAAATCCCATATTGATCTCTTTCAGTGCCAAGGGACATAAAAGAAAGAGGAAGAGATTTGGAATTTGTGCTGAATCAATACATGAATTACGTGAAACCGGCATTTGAAGAATTTTGTCTGCCCACTAAAAAATTCGCCGACGTCATCATACCCAGGGGAGCTGACAATACTGGTA
>CAKNWT010292984.1:0-31732 GCA_932066315.1 Andricus coriarius | reverse complement strand
TTATATATATATATATATATATATATATATATATATATATATATAACTTTATCTCTAAAGTGACCATTTTCAAATATCGCGCCATACGAAATTACCAAACACAGGCCAAGAAGATGACTCCCACGTCAATCATATTATGTCATCTAGAACAATAGAATCGGTGAAATCTTCAATTATCTGCAATTAAGTCGCGAAAAAATTATCAAAACAAAACCATCAGTATCAATAAACGCTCACTTCATGGGACATTCTCGCACCATTTCGATAAAAGGCGGTATAACTACTTTTCCTGCAAACATTGAGCTCCCCGTGTAAAGACGTATCTAACCCTACTTGTGATGTAATATACTATTAGTTATTTTTGAAAACTTGGCCCAGATGTACGCTCCGAAGGCTACAACCACGATACTTCTCTGAAAGATCGATCCCTAAGCAATTAGAGATGTATGTCGTCAGACTCGTCACTTTCCAGAACACCAGAAGACGATCGAGTCGGGAAAATTTATTCATTATAATCCACAATAGAAAAACAATGGTCACAGACATTGGATAACCTTTCACGTAATTTCACGATAATCCGAAAAAGGCACAAGCCCGAGCAGTGACTTTAGATCCGAGAAGTCGGTACTCAAACCAGTAATCAATATCACTTTTAATAATGTAGCGCGTCGAACTTGATCTCAGAAAGAGGTCACACGTGCTGGCACGAAAGTCAAAACGAAACAGAAAAGAGAAAGCTGGATACCATCCAGCCAAGCCAAGCGAGCCACCACAACAACAATACTACCTGTTCACACTCGCGGTCGCAAGGTCTCGAGCGACAGACAATAAGAAAAGTGACCGCGCGAAACAATAGCGTCAGGGACAGGCTTCCAAATAATCACAGACCTTATAAGGAATAGTAAACAGTTCCCAATTATAAAGTTATCCAAGATTTTAACTTAATCAAATTGAGTAAGCTCAAAAAAGTAATAACAGCCGTTGAGAACTCCATACTAAGTACAGTCAGCACGTCCAAGGTATCATCAGGAAACAACAAAGGTGGTAAAAGGAGTACCTCCATACGTGCTCACAATGCCATCTGAAAGAGACCATTTGCTACTTTTGTTCTGGTAAGCATACGGGTTTGGCTTGTCCTAAGTTCCGTTTGAAGACTTTCAAGGACCGCAATGACTTTGTCAGATAAAACAAGTTGTGTTTAAACTGTCTAGGTAAGCATATACCAAACACATGTGGTTCTACCAAACATTGTCAGATTTGTAACGGGATGCATAGTACCATGTTACATTCACCTTCCGTTAAGTTCGCGTCCGATAAGTGCACACTCCCCTTAAAACGTCGTCACACGCACGGCACGCTCACTGATTGGGGTACTCCCACTGCGTGTGCTATTTTTCTTATGATTTGCGCATCATTCTTACGCATGCGCGCAACTAATATCACGCTACTGAGGGGGCATCCGATAAGTCCGCAATTCCTGGAATTTTCCGCCCCTACATCCCCGAAATGAGAAACTTATCGGACTTCTACTCTAGGTCAATTTTTTCTAATGTGGCTAACAACTCTGTATCTAGAGTCAATTCCCATTTTTTCACAACTTACTACTATCTGTCCAAAAAATTTAGATACCTCGATTTTTTTTACAGATTTTAGTGAAAATCTCAGCAGAAAATAATTCTAAAAATATGGGACAAAATACATGTTGGACTCAACTTTGAATGGCTTTTAGGCTCTGAAAATAAATTATAAATATGCTGCAAAAATATATGAATTTCGTTGATACTTTCTGTGCACAATGGTAAAATTGAGATCAAAAAAATAATCGTTTGTTATTAAGTTATTAACAAAAGAGGAGGCCTGATTGTAGTTCTATTAGATAATACTCCTCACATCAAAAATTGATTCAAAAATTTGTAACTTTTTTCTTATTGTCTCAAACAAAATTTCACTATAAATGTTTTTGATATATTTCTTTCACAAATTTTCTGGTGGTCATAACGATTTTCAAAAAAAAGTCAAAATATGACTCTAAGTTTTGATAATCAAAAATAAATTTGTTTTTTTCTCAAATTTCGACACTTTTTTTTCTTCAAAATAGTTTTAAAAGGAAGCTGAGATTTTTTCCTATAAGACCCCCAAATTTTAGAATGGCAAATTAATTCTTCTTTGAGTAATAGATCAATGCGTAAAAAAGATGCAATATTAGGGCGGGTGGCGCGCGATCTCCCCTAGTGTACTCACGCCGAGGATCTTTGTGCAACGCTTTAGTGCCAGTTTTTAAATTTAAGTAATATTATATGGTAATATTATGTGTCTTTCTTATCGATTTTTTGGCATTAGTTTCAACGGTTGTTTTCTTTGCAGACCTCTTTTGCGGGAATGAAAGCGTGGTACTGTCATGTACCTGGTATCGCAACAGCTTTGTCAAATCTGGCTTTCAGTAACTCGGTGGCTAAGGCATGATTTACTTTGCTGCTGAAAAAATGTCGGTTGCCTTACAGTTACTCTTTGCCCACTGAAACAGTTATGACGACCAACGATGAGCTAAAATCTCTCTTAGAATCAATTCAAGAGAATGTAAAATCTACAGGAGCGAGTGTTCAATAAATGACTGAAGGCATTAAAGTTTTAAAGAGCTCGGATGAAAAGATCTTGAAAGAAAAAATTAATTTTCTTGAGAAAAAGCTAGAATTTTTTGATATAAAAGAAAGATCTAGAAATATTTTTCTCTACAATGTGAAGGACGATTCGACCAACAACGAAAATCTTTTCGACACGTTTAACAAGATTTTAAAGGAAGCTACAATTATCATTCCTATTGATTGCTTCGAATAGGTTATTAGAATTGTAAGAAAAGAGGGAACAAGACCTCTTCTAGTTACTTTTACGAACTCGAGATTCAAAGACGAAATATTTCAGAAGGCTAACAATCTGCGCTCTGTGAAGGTATATTTTGCAAATGACTTTACTCATGCTTAAAGAGAAATACGCAAGAAGCTTCGAGATTATCAACAAAAGCTTGAGAGTCTTGGGAAGTCCTCGACAATAAAGGAACCCGTCTATTCATGGATAATCAGTATTTTGATGTATCCTTAGCCGCCAAGATTGTGGTAGAGAAGAGTGAGGATGTTTATCAGTCTGATGGGGGAATCTCAACATCTTCTTTAAGCTCTACTGCTAGCAGGAAAGGGACAAGTGGTCGCCCTCCAAAATCAGATTCTTCCAGCCAAGATTTCAATAAAAAAATAAAACATACTAAAAAAGGAAATTTGATCAAACATTTTTAAAGGAATCACCGGCAAGCGAAAACACCAAATCGAACCCAAGTTCATGAACGGTTCCATAACAGTACCAGCGTCTCGAATTATATTTTGGAATGCAAGGGGAATTAATAATGTAGACGATATCTACAATTATACTACTACAAATGACATCATATGTGTGAGTGAGACATGGCTTACTTTTCCACCTCAGATTACGTATCCTCAACGTAACATCGACTGTCAAGTTGCCTACAGTACGGCTACCAGAGAATCCTCAAAAGGAAGAGCAAAGAGGGGTCTACTCATCATCAACAATGCAAACAAATATAAAATGGAAACGATATGAGCGGCAGAGGATTAAATTTTTGTTAAACTCGAAGGTAATAGTTTTAATATAGTTATTGGATTAATATACTCTAGTCCCAATTCTAATTTTGATAATTTTTTATTCAACATAAACGAAATAGTCTTTGACCTGTAATTGAAATATTCAGAATACTCGATAATTGTGGGAGGGGATTTCAACGGTAAAATTGGAGAAATGAACCAATTAGAGGAGAAAACTCTCTGTAACAATTTAAATTTGTATGACGTAAGAACAAGTCTGGTCGCTGATCTAGACAAAAGGGGAAAACAGATGGTAGAAAGCTTTGAAAAAAATGGGTTTTTTGTCCTGAATGGGAGAACTAAAAGCGACTGCCCAGCTCAATGTACATTCCTTAGAGAAAAAAGTTCTTCAATCATAGATTTTGTCTGGTCTAATAGTGTGCACCACTTTGTTCTAAGTGGAATAATGAGTTTGCTGATAAATTTAAAGAAATTATCTAGTATCCTCCAAATATTAACTCTGTAACGTTGTCGATAGATGACCTTTCAAAAAATTTAATTAATGATATTAAAGTGACAGCGACAGAACTTAACATGAGCGTAAAACCATCTAAAAAACTGAGTCGTTCGAAGCCATGGTTTGATACACAATGTAGAAAAAATGAAAGAGAGCTGAAACAAGTACTTAAGAAATGCGAGGAAAAAAAATTCAATCCTGATATTGTGTCGATTTATACGAACTGTAAAAAAGTGCATACAAAATTATGAGACGCCATGAAGGAAGATTATAAAAATTCCGTCTTAGATTTTCTCGCGAATGCAATTGACTCTAAACAATTCTGGAAAATAGTAAATAGCTATAATTTCAAACATTTGTATTATGACGATATAGACTTAAACATATGGGAACAGTACTTGCAATCTCTCTACCCAGTCCGGGATCCAAATTCTTACTTAATACCAATTAATAATTTTCGGAATCCTTATCTTGACTCACATATAACTCTTGATGAAATTATTTCAAGCTTGAAACAGTCAAAAAATGGTAAGGCCCCTGGTCCGGATGGTATTAACTATGAGTTTTTAAAAAATGTGCCCGGCAATCTGATCCTTTACTTAAACTCGTTATTTAATCAAATAATTGATGAAGGAAAGGTCCCAATATCGTCTGAAACATTTCTTAACATGATACACAAGAAAGGGGATGTCACTGATCCTGCCAACTACCGCCCTATTGCCTTAGTTAACTGTGTTACAAAGATATTTACGCACATTCTTTCCAAAAGGCTGACAGCTTGAGCTGAAGACATGCAACTCCTTCCAGAGTGGCAGGCAGGTTTCAGGAGGGGGAGAGGTTGCACGGATCAGATCTTTACCCTTAACGCAATGATTCGAAATCGTCTGAGACTGCACGGAGGAAAACTTTTTGTACTCTATGTTGACTTTAAATCAGCCTTTCCATCAGTTAGTCATAATATCTTATGAAACAAATTAATCTCGAAAGGTTGTGGGTCAAAATTTATTAGATTGGTAATAGATTTTTACTCTAAACCTAACATTGCGATCAAGGGAAATAAGGGCGTCTCCGGGTCGATAGATGTAACGAAAGGAGTCATGCAGGGGGAGCTTCTAAGTCCAACAATGTTAACGTTTTCAATTGCTGATTTACAAGAATTGATGTATGCCAGAGGTATCAGAGGTGTATCAATAGACCATATGTTGGAAATATTGCTCTTAGCTTACGGCGATGATTTGGCTTTCTTCACGGACTCCCTGGTTGGAATGCGTAAGATTCTTGAAGAATTATTGGATTACTCTTGGATAAATGAGCTCGACGTCAACATAGAAAAAACAAAAATGGTAATCTACAGAAAGGGAGGACATGTCCATAACAAAAAATACCCACCTTTTATGTACGGAACCTCCGAGATTGATATTGTTAAAAGTTACATCTACCTGGGCAACCCATTCACCCAATCTGCACTTTTTGTCAGGGCGAAAGATGAAGCAGTTCGTAAATTTATCCTCGCTGTAGGAGCAACGATTTCTCTGATTCACAGATTAAAACTTAACTCATGGAACCCTATTGTTAGACATTTCGATAGTCTTATATCCAGCGTTTTAATGTACGGCGCGCATATATGGAGTCGTAGGTATTTAGATTTTATAGAAAAAGTTCAAACCACTTTTTATAAGAGAATCCTGCATGTTCCACAAAATACTGCTGGATATGCTGTTAGATTAGAAATAGGTGCATTCCAACTTGCAGTTAGAGTTTTTGGGTCAATTCTCAATTAGATAGAGAAAATTCTCAATCTGTTCGACGATCGATACCCGAAGAAATGTTATTTAAGATTAAAAGAACTGGATAGATTAAAATATGATTTGTCAACCCTAGAGAAATACTACTGGGAAGAGGGCGATTGGAAATTTCTTTCCCTTGCCTTTCTTCAAAAGAATAAATCGGCAAGGATAAGAGTTTATAATAAAATATTATATCTAAAAGATTTACAGCTAGCCCACTCGTCCTCTGCTCTAATACTTCCTCAATTACCCTTGCGAGAAGCACCTCAGAAATATTTAACTCTGTCAACAACACCACTCGGTTTTATCAAAATTATAGCACAATTAAGGTTAATGAATAAGTTCATACCTAGACTTATAATCAAGAATAAAAACTGCAGTTTGAATGTTGATGGTTATTGTATCTACTGTCATGAGAATAGTTTTAGTGCAGAACATGTGTATCACCTTTTAGTAGAAGGTCAATTTTTTAAACTGTAAGGTTTTCATGTATAAGCGAAAGTACCGATATGTGTGAGATAAGGGATGCCTGGCTGAATATTCTTGATAACCCAGAAAAAATTCGATCAAAAAAATTATTATGTTTGTTAGTAAGTTTCACGAATGAGGATTATAATTGATTATATAGTTCAAAGTTTTTTTTATTTGCTTTTGTTGTGAGCACGGTTTATCTCCTCTGGGGTGATGTTTACCATCAACCTTTAATTTTAGTTTTTGTTTTTATTTATTAGAATAACAGTATTAGAATTGAAGTGTAACTGATTTGTATGAATCGAATGATTCTCAAACAAATAAAGCACTACACTTTTTGGATTCTGAAGCGTAAGAATTCCATGCTCTGAAACAAATTTTTTTACATTTCTTGCTTTTCGCTCTGATGTATTGAACACCTGCATCAGTTTCACTCGTCCCCAAGATTTTGGCGCAAGCGAGAGAAGTTGAAATTGTTCTTAAAGATCTTTAGAGGCATTGAACTTTTCGACGATTTGATCAAGTACTTCAACACCAGCTTTATGATATTTGTTTTCACACTGCAGCTTGGTGTCTAAGACATCTAAATCTTTTTCGCTGTCATATAGCTGATCTTCATCACAGTCAGAAATCATTCCATGATCCTCAGTATCTACCTTATCTCTGCCAGAAGGCTCTGCAATATCACCAGAGTTCGAGGATGATATTCTCGCTGAGTTGATGAGTTAGTATCTACATGAACTGCAAGTTTGAGCTCCTTCTGGTATTGTAGGGAATTTCAAACGCAAGTTCTGTGAAACACCACGGAGTTTGAGATTAGTTGCTTTATGCCTCACTTTTTGAAAAGGATTAATACAACTATTCTTACAAATTTCAATCACTTTTTTAGAGGGCATGATGCAAAAAGTACATTTTTTAAATTGAAAAAGAGATTTTCGAATAAGAATGACCAATGTGGCGATATTTCCAGAAACACAATCATAAGAATAATAGATCAAGGATAATAAGAATAAGAAAATAAAGAATTAAATAAATTCACGTACAAACCCGCTTCGTTAAATTCGATTTAAGATCAAATCTGGGAGTACACTACGAATAATATATTCCAGTTTCTTATACTGTTAAAAATGATCTTCTCTTGTGAGAATATTACCAATTAATTTTACACTGACCGTAATGCAGACGTTGTTGATTCACCCTGAAAATGCAGAGCGCAGTTATTCTAGCAGCATATAATATTAATTAACTTAAAAAACTGGCACTAAAGCGTTGCACAAAGATCCTCGGCGTGAGCATACTAGGGGAGATCAAACGCCACCCGCCCTATCATGGCATCTTGTTTACAAGGCGAATTTATTTGCCACTCTGAAAATTGGGGTTCTTATAGGAAAAAATTTCAGCTTCCTCTTGAAACTATTTTGAAGAAAAAAAAATTCTCAAAATTTTAAAAAAGTCAAATTTATTTTTGATTTTCAAAAATTAGGGTCAACTTTTGACTTTTGAAAATCTTCATGACCACCAAAAAGTTCGTGAAAAATATATCAAAAATATTTATAGTGAAATATTGTTTGAGGCAATAGGAAAAAAGTTACAAATGTTTGAAAGAAAGGCTTTGCTTTAAAAAACCCAAAAATTTTGCGTGATGCATAATTATCAAAATGAATTAATTTTTTGTGTGAGAAGTGCTATCTAATAGGACTACAATTAGGCTAATTTTTAGCCCGATCGGAGAACTTTCAATTTAGTCGTGGGTACACTTAAGAAATTATGCCCCATATCCGAAACTAAGGAAGGTACATATATGATTCTTGAAGCTACTGACAAGGTTGCTTGTATTGTCAGTGTGCAAAAAGTTGCACTTAAATGTTCAAAACATTATTTTCTTCTTGGAAAAATACAAACGGCTTCACGATAATCGAGGCAAGCGCACTCACAGCAGGGCACTCACGACCTTCTCTCTCACTCACACAGTTAAACCGCCCCTAAGCCGTGATGCGAAAAAAGGGATACTTTGCAGGGTACCGCTAACTGACAATATCTCGGAATAAGTTATAACCGTGAAGTATTTTACCTAAAATTATTCAATATTTTAACAGCAATTGCAATATAAAATATTGATATTTTTAATTCGTTTACAGTTTTGTGACTAATAGTCAATACAGTTCCAGATCCCTCACAATTCCAGGTTTTTGTAAAGTATATCAAGTTTTTTTTTTTTGGTATAGTTTTTCATAATACGGAGCCATTTAAATATTTCACTTTTTTATCAAACAATCGACTCATGATATGTTGACTGTTCATTATTTTAATGAAGAAACCTTTTTTTTTGTTCCAAATGTAATTATTTTGTTCAACATTATTTTTTTATGGTTTAAAATTATTTTTTTTTGTGGTTGAAACATATTGCTCTTCACTGAAAAATGATGAATATACCATGTTTGGTTGAAAAATTATCTTCTGCAGTCAAAAATTCATTCAAGATGAATTTTCAACTAATTTTAGTTAGTAGTTTAATTGGTTCAGAATTTTAAGCCAAAAAGATCAATTTTCAACAGAATAGAAGAATTTTAAACGAAAAAGATTAATTGTTAGCACAAAAGCTTAACTTTCAATCGAGTAGTTTCATTTTGAACCAAAAAGATGAATTTTCAACTAAAATGATGAACTTGCAACTAAAATAATAAATTCTTCTATTTCAGTTCCGAATTCATCATTTTAGTCAAAAATTAATTTTGTTGGTTGAAGTTTAAACTCTTGTATTAAAACTTTATCATTTTATTTCAAACTTCATCAGTTTAGTTGAAAATTGAATGTTCAATTTTATTTTTTAAAGTATATTTTGTAAACAAACATAAACTTAAAACAGTCAAATTGGGTAATAAAATTGCACAAGAAAGCTTAAAAAGAAGTATGTTCTTGACCAAAAAACCGTTTTTAAAAACAAATACTCAAGAAAGTCAATTTGTGTAACGTAATTGCACAAAAAGATTTAAAATAAGAGAAATATGTTTTCAAATAACATTGTGAAACGGCTCATTAGAGACAGATATATGACAATTTAAAAAAGGGGAAGAGGAGACATGAAGGGGATTTACCAGAGTTAGAAAACGGGATTCCATTTTTCAGAATATTTTTGTCTGATTTTTTGCATACGTGCGTGATCTAAATATTATTCTGCTTTGCCGACTAGAGCCGGTTTTTCGAAAAATGTTTCTATATTATTTTATAAACAAAAAGAAAAGAACAATAGCTTCAAATAGGAGTGATGTTCAGGGTTGGATGTGTGCCCATCGACCCTTGTCAAATTCAGGAGGCAGACTCCCCGGAGTGCATAGAATTACCCTAACGAATGACCCTTTCATTGTTATGAGATGCAGGCCGGTTAAAAAAATTGAAATTATGGAAGCATGGCTTGATGCAATTCATATTAGCACATTTAGTTTATTCATATAATTTGAAGAAAGTGAAAAAGTTAAAGTGCACACGAACGTATAGCGAGATACACCTCACAGTGGGAGAAAACGCTTTTTTTCGTTCAAACAAGTCAAACAAGTTATGCTGTCGTTGAGCATGAACTGGCTTGGCTACTCACAAAATATTCGTCTTTGAAAAAATGTTTGAGAGTCACGGCTCGCTGTCTGCAATTTTTGCCACGACTCCGCAAGAAATTCAGCGACGAAATACCCTGTCATCTTACATATACTATGCTTGATTGGGCTCTGCAACACCTGATCAGATATACTGAATCTTGTCGGGCCGTTCTGCAGTGAAACGAGTGTTCAGTTGTTGCGTCACATGCGCTCGACACCGAGCATTACCTTGTTATCAGGTGATGGCTCCGTTGCCACCCTTTAGGGTCAAATAAATGTTACGACCTTTTGCTTAGACTGGTCTCGACTACGCAGGTTCCATCTGGATACATACCTCCAAATGACGGGGTCACAAGGCCTATAAAGGTTATATTATCATCTTCGTATGTTGCGCTACTCGAGCGGTTCATTTGGAGGTCGCTTCCGAATATACTACGGATGCATTCATCGCCGCTTTCAAGAGATTTTCGGCTCGTCGAGAAGTTAGTAAGATCTTGTTTAGTGACAACGGCACTGACTTCGTGGGAGCTGTTTGACAGCTACGAAAAGGGTTTTTCGCCAGACCCCCCTTGAAAACGCGCCATTTTATTCACGTGAAGCAAGCGTAATGTGGTCGCTTCCAGCCCAATGACGTTCGCACATGCGCACTCCGCCTCCGGGCCGACATGACACTTTACGCCCGTTACATAAAACTTTACGCCCGCTACACATAAACTGCACCACGCAAGTGAGAATATGGAGGAAATTATCTTTATCTAGGTGACATCACCCTTACTTTCAAAGAAATAACGACGTTCCTTGCTCAGATAAAAGCCTTTTTTTAACTCGAGTCCGATCCAATCGTTAAAGCACTATCCTCATAATCTTGTCGCCTTGAGCCCATCTCACTTCCCGGTTGGATCTCCTCTATACACACCGTGCCTGAATCTTCTTTTCTAAATGATAAACCTACTCCGTCTGCGCGTTGGCAACTCCTGACGCAAATGTATTTAACTTTTTGTAAGAGATGGTCTTCCGGGTATCAAAGTCGGAGATCTTGCACTCGTACTTCTGCTCTGTATCTCTTAAAACTGCAGTAAGTGAATTGAATCGACCTGTCGTGAAACTTGTCAAACTTCCTGTTTCTTTTTCAGAATCAACGTGAGCTATTTTTTTCTTATTAACCGTCACCTCTCTCAAGGTGGGCGCATATCTTTTGTTCCACGATGGATGTGGTATTCTGGATATTCGTGACATGTCACGAAGGAAAGAATAATGTTCAAGATATCAACGAGATCTTCTTACTTCCGCAGTCGCCTGTGACTTTGAGTCCGTGTACGGCCCTGGGTCTCTTTTTCGTCCACCTGAATGTCCACTGTACGAATGTACATCGCCCGAGCAAGGGGAGCCTTACAACCGCTTCATACGTCTCGGATTGGAACCGATGTTTTACGCTTGTTTTTTATGTTATAAAATTCTTGGTTTATGGCATTTTGCCCTCAATTAAAAATGTGGTGAAATTTGTGACTCTGACTTTTTTTATAATTCGGCGCTTTATAGATCCAGCTGACAGTTTCAAGTGTAAACATGAACAAGTGTAGGGAGGGGCCGACACGCCGAAGGACAAAGTCATTTATTAAAATTTGGTAAATTCGGAATAGCTACAAAAAAGGCAACACGCGCTGCAAGCATCATAGGTCACGCCTTCATATAAGCACACTCACATACTATTGAATTAGGAGTCGCACTCACAGAATTATATTATTTATCTTAATTACACATTTTCGAAATGATACATAAATACACATACTTGTTAAAAACAAATTAGGAGAATCGGAATTTCATCGTCCATATAAAGTAAATTCTAGCGAATTCATTAATTTTTGTTGGTTATGATTTTTACACTCTAAGAACTGGCCTGTTTTACGTAATCAAACTAAAATATACCTAATGTGACTATAGAATGTAATAAAATTGTACAATTACAATTTTAATTAAAATTCTATCATTTTTATCCTATTGATAATATTTGTATCGATTCATTAGATATTTAAATTTGTAACGTTAACATTTGATACCACATATTAAAGAAATTTTTTCAGTATTGGGTTGGGAACATTTCTAAGTCCAAACTCAATAAAATATTTTTTTAATATTAGTTTGTAACTTTAAAAAGAAAAAATAGTAATCCTATTGGATTAGATATGGCAAATTACAGAGGACCACAAAATCTAAACCCTTGCAACACGGACCAGACTACTATCGGCGCAAAAATGATAGGCATCTGCCTTTGAAGCTTAATAACTCAGCCAAAAAAAAGCTAGAGTAATAAGGAAATAGTCGTTTGAAAGCTAAAAGTGTTTCACGTAAATGAGCCTGAAGACGTCGATGTAAAAAAATTTTTGTGCTTTGCAGACTGAAAAATGTAAAAAAAAGTCAGGAATTTCGGGCACATTTAAGAAGAGTCAAGTTCAGAGCATTATTTCTTATACAAGAGGCAGTGGGAAAAATTTGAGAAAATTCATGAATATGAGGAAAACATTTCTGAACAAATTGCAGTTGACCGATTTGAGAAATAATAAAAGTTGTTGCTTAAAATTACAAAAATGTACAACTATACTATCTTCAGTTCTAATGAAAATATTAAAGCGATTCGAACTTCAAACTGTAACGGATAGGCTCTGTAATTATTTACAATATCCTGGAAGGATGTAATTGTTTTATTTTTTGTGAAAATCGCGATACTTTTAGACATTTTTTTTGTTGGAAAGCAATTGTCAGAAAGCAGTGGGGCTGCCTTTTTTTTGCTGCCGACCGCTGATGCCTTTCTTTGATCCGTGCTTCCGAATTGTTGCCCAGGCATTGACGCTTCTTCTCACCGGTAGCACACAAAAAATGCATCCCCGCTGGTTACTAACACTTACTTTCCAACAAAAAAAAATGTCCGAAAATATAACGATTTTCACCAAAAATAAAACAATCACATCCTTCCGGGATATTGTAAATAATTACAGAGCCTATCCGTTACATTGTGAAGTTTGAGTCGCTTTAATATCTTCATTAGAACAGAAGATAATATAGTTGTACATTTTTGTAATTTTAAGCAACAATTTTTATTATTTCTCAAATCTGTCAACTGCAATTTATTCACAAATGTTTTCCTCATATTCATGAATTTTTTCAAATTTTTTCCACTGCCTCTTGTGTAAGAGCTCTAAGCTTGACTCTCCTTAAATGTGCCCGAAATTCCTTACTTTTTTTTACATTTTTCATTCTGCAAAGCACAAAAATTTTTTCACATCGACGTCTTCAGGCTCATTTACGTGAAACACTTTTAGCTTTCAAATGACTATTTCCTTATTACTCTAGCATTTTTTTTGCTGAGTTATTGAGCTTCAAAGGCAGATGCCTATCATTTTTGTGCCGATAGTAGGTGGGTCTTATATTTTCGGGGTCGCCGAATTCGAATCCGTTGTCCTTTTGGCCCCATCAGGTCAGGGTCAAGGTCAGTTCAAGGTCAAACTTACAAAATTCATCGCTAACCAATTAAGTCAGGGTACCTATAGGTTTTCGGGATCGCTGAATTCGAGTCCGCTGTC
This sequence comes from Andricus coriarius, assembly GCA_932066315.1. Classification (NCBI taxonomy): domain Eukaryota; kingdom Metazoa; phylum Arthropoda; class Insecta; order Hymenoptera; family Cynipidae; genus Andricus; species Andricus coriarius. The sequence continues at coordinate 18,199 of CAKNWT010292984.1, read as the reverse complement.
CCTTTGGTCTCACCAGGTCAGGGTAAAGGTAAATTCAAAGTCAAACCAAAAAGGCAACGGATTTGAATTCAGCGATCCCGAAAACCTACAGATTCCTTGACTTAATTGGTTGGCGATGAATTTGGTAAGTTTGACCTTGAAATGACGTTGACCCTGACCTGGTGGGACCAAACGGACAACAGATTCGAATCCAGCATATCCCGAAAATATAAGACCGACCTAGTCTGGTCCGTGTTGCAAGGGCTTAGATTTTGTGGTCCTGTTTTTATTTTCCAGGTTTCCTGGTTTCTGAATTTAGAAATATTAATTCTTATTTAAACATTTTATTCCTATTCGTTACCTTGGCAGTTATAATTTAAAGTCATTATATGTATACATGCACTTATTCATGGAAATAGAAAGTATATTTTTCGAAATAATATGCTTTTCATCAATTATTAAGCAAATATATTTGCATTTTTCTTTATTTATAAGTGAAGAAACATAAATGCAAGTCGCTTGATGACCATTGCTTTGGTCTCAAAGTTTCTTACTCGGCTCCTATCGGCTACCAATCTATGCCTATGCATATTTCTACAGAGAATGCTCATTTTTCAGGAAAATTTACTCATTTATGATATTTCAGATACTAACTACTTATATTTTTGTTGTATAGTTAAATCATTTTTCCTATCAGATTATACTGCAGAGAATATTAATAGTTGCTACTTCTAAATAGGAAAATATCATATTGTATTCAAAGGACTATTGCTAAATTCCATAAAAAAATTCGTCTATGTGTGCAGTGGGTTGTTTTAAACAATGACGACTTGCAATTAAAAGTGAATTTTTTATGTGTTTTTTAATTACAATTGCTGGTAAACAAAATGAAAAATATATTAAACCTATAATTCACCTTGTATTACGAGCGTATTCTCCCTTAATATTTTTTTTGTCATACAACACTTTTGTAAAAAGGGTACCCTTCGATCGTGAAAAAAGCACCATTTTATCGTGACAAAAAGTAACTTCTGGCCCCTATTTTTTATCCCATAGGGACTCTGATGCCTGTAATTACCTAGGGATAATATTGTTTTCAAGTTAGTCGAATACTTCTGCGTATACATAATTTTCAATAATGTCATTTGGGCGTGGTTCTCCTAATAAAATGCTTAACGATTTCCAAGATCGAACGTGAAAAAATGCCACGTACAAATTTTCTATACGCCAACCAATTCGAATGAATCCAAGGACATATCCCGAGCAGGTTTCAATCCTCTCAAATCCTTACCAGAAATAACTTTAATCCGAGCAATCCGAAACAACGTTTTAATCCGAATGAATCCAAGGATCATTTGGAAAGTATTTTCAATAATTTTCAATTTGAGAGAGAGAGAGAGAGAGGGCTACGCACGAAGTCAGCTTTCATGGTTACGCATGAAATTTGCCGAAATAAATGTGCTTTTTATGATCACTGTCCTACAGAAATTTTTTGGACGCTGATTCCAAATCCGGCAACAAAAATGCTCCATGACGTCAAGATTGTGAGAAAACCGGAGTTAAAGGTTCGAAAAAACGTGTTTTTTGCCATATTTGAGATTCTACAGAAAATAAAAAAAGCTTGAACCTTTGACTATAACCTCAGATAATGACAAGTAGGAGACTTCAATGTAGATCCGTTGAGAACTGTTTTCTCAGTCGCGCGTCGTAGTCCGTGTATTTAAGCCCGTACTCAATAGGATGCTTCGTCCATAAATTACGCCACGCCGTTAGAGGCCAGAACTTTTTGTTTTACTTTAATGAAGCGACAAAATTTTGCAAAATTGCAAATTGAAAAATTGCGAAAATTCTCGAAAACAGTGAAAGATATTTTAAAACTGACGAAAGTATGAGGATATTATAAAAAGGGATATTCCTCAACCACACTTAATTGACCCAGTATGCAAATATCCGAAATATAAAAAATTTGAAATGCATAGAAAATTATGAGAGATACGTAAAAGTGATAAAATTTGAAGGGTTTTTTGAAGGGGCTCGATAGGGTGCCCTTCAACACATTAAATTAACAATAATTTTGCTGTTGCAATTTTCATGAGTTTAAAATGTGCTTAAAGGGCAGTAACTCAGCAAACTGTGTGAACAATTTTCGTGAATGCGGTCTCGTGTTGCCTAAAATCGCTGAGCAGTGGATCCATCTCTCAACGTTTTGGAGAAGCATTTAGCCAATTCTAAAGTGACAGGATTTTGAAGCAGTCTTTGGCATGCAACTTTTAAGGTCTTTGGTGGTTTTAAAAAAAAATAGCAATTGCTGGTGTAGTTTCAGCATCCGCCTGCAGCTCTTCGCATTCGGTTCGCTCGTGCGCTAACCTACGAGTCGTGTTAAAAAATTCAAACTCGTATAAGCAATCACCCATTTTCCGCACTCGTATCATAAATAGCTCATAACAATCTGGTATTGCAAATTAGAATTGAGCCGTTATCCCAATGGAATGCTTAGGAAATATTCTCTAGAAACATTGTACGAATTAAAGGAACGAACTCTGAAATATCTCTGTGAAATATTTCCGAAATATTTCAATTGAATATTGGTAGAAAATTGCCACGAAAGTAACCAGAATTTTTTTTAAATAATCCAAATTGCCTTATTTTGAATATTTGTACCAATTAGCTTTTTCTCTCGTATAAGATTGAATCATAGAAATCGATCAAGTATTTTTTGACTTTATTTGATCTACACATATACAATATACATAATAAAATGTTTTTATTACCAAGAGTTATGTATTACAAATTATAATTAACAGTCGATCATACGTACAAAGAAATATGCAAACTTGTTGAAAAAACTACCTTGTTATACTACCGGGGATAAAGATAAGGGGTTTATATGGTAAGGGTAATTAAGGGATGTGTAGGGCAAAGGATAGTTTTAGATCAATCTAGAAGTCGGGTGTTACTTATTTACACATACTCGCCCCACAACATTATTCCAAAACGGGTCGCTGACCAATCTTTCTATTAATCACCGCAGGTGGAGAGCTTTACAAAGTGATCGCACGATGTGCGGTAGCTCGCAAGTTAATGTACTTCACCCGTCGAGAGACGGGTTAAGTCAGTGACAACGCAAGGTAAACATTTAATAAGGGTTTATTGAACAACTTACAAGTCGAAGCTGGGTTACGCGCCAGTAGCCGCCAAGTCAGAGCCGGGCGGTAAAGTCAAGGTTCTGGAGAGTAGCTGGTGGCGACTAAAGCTTGAAGCTGTCCTCGGGGATGATGCAATGGAGTGGCGCTGAGTTGGAGACCCGGGCAGTTTCGCGTCTCAAAGCGTCGTGTCTCTCAGGGCTATATGAAAGTGGCGTGTTTATGACCTTTTTATAAGGGAACGGTTCACACATAAATACATGACTAATAAGCCCATAGGAAGGTCCATACTCTTTTCCAAGTCACATCTACTATGCAAAGCTCGCCATGAGGGCCTTTGAGTAGTTTCAGGCATCTACCACACCGCTAACACTCTTCGTCACTCATTTGTTGTGAATAATTTCCTCCACACATCCCTATCCTGGCAAACATCTTCTTCTACCCTTAAGTTCATACATCTTTTCATGCAAGCTTTTGTGTTTCTATAGCTCTTTATATTTTTCGCTTCAGAATCTCATTCACATATTCCCACTATTCTTTCCATCCCGTTTCTCAGCATAACTGAACTATTTCAACAAATTGATTTCACTCTGGTCAATCAGTGTTTCTTCGAACCACATTGCTAAATGTTTTCTTAAGCTTTTAACAGCATATATTCTGCAGGAATTGCATGCCAACCATGTTCACGTACGTCCAAGTCTCGCTACAACACAACACATTGGATGTAAGCACAGAATTATATATCGGAATTTTAGCTTTATTTATCAGATTTTTACTTCTAGTAATGACTCTTAAACTGTCGATAGTCTTTCTACACGAAGAGAAGTAAACCAGAGCGGGTGCAGTTTTCACCGTAACCGTTGCTGCGCCGACCACAAGAGGTCTGCAGAAAAATCATGTTGTGGCTGGGCAGTGACGGTTAGGTTGATAACGGAAATATTACTGCTACATCGTGACAGTCACTGTGCGCCACCGTAAAAGATTCTGCAGCGACTGTTGCGTCCGTCGCAGTAACAGTTTCTGCCAGATTCCCGAGCCATCGCGGTTACCACCGCAATGGGATTGGACTGCACTGAAGTCTAACGATATCAGCTGATAGTCGTCGCGCGTGCTGGAATGTTTTTGTGTCGCTGCAGCAAACGTCGAAATTTATTATATTTTCGAGTTATTGTTTGTTAGCTTGTTTTTGAATATTGATTTTGGGGGCGTGGAGAGCTTTAAATGAATCTTCACTTCTTATGTACTCACTTATATGATTAGTGCATATTTATTTTGTGGTATAGTTTTCTTGTGATAGGGGTTGTTTTTGAAAAACTGCGCTGGAGATCATGCAAGAGCCTTAAATGAGCCCTCGATTCCTATGAAAAGAAAAAAATTGATATAAGCAATATTTCTGCCATGGTACTGCTAGCTTGACGTAAAGCTGAGAGTACAATGCGTTTAAAAAAAAATGCAGAGCCCAAAATTTGGCTTTTGGCTATTAAATGAGCCTTTAATGAGCCCTTAATTATGGCGGAGTAAACCGTAACTATCACTGCGAGTAGAGTAACTATAGCTGGGCTGCGTATTACGGTCACGCACCGGAACGGTTGAGGTGCGCCCGCAAGGATCCATGCGAGCGCAGCAACAGCTTCTGCCTCCCTCCTACTCGCAAGTTCTGCGCGACGGCAGCGGACTTGACAGTAATGGTCGCGGTTAACTCCTATCCGTGTACCCTCGTTTATACGTCTGCAGGAATTACATTCCAGCCATGTTCACGTACGTCCAAGTCTCGCTACAACACAGCACATTGGGTATAAGCACAGAATTGTATATCGCAATTTTAACTTTATTTATCACATTTTTACTTTTAATAATGTCTCCTAAACTGTCTATAGTCTCTTTATCCTCATTTATACGTCTGGATATCTCTCCATCTATCTTTCCGTCAGTAGTAAATAAAAATCCAAGATACACGAAATCATAAACGTGTTCAATCCTCTCTTTGTTTAAAGCAATTGTGGATACTGCTTTCTCATCTCTTCTTCCAAGCACAATGATTTTCATTTTATTCACTTTAACGCTTACACCACATTAGAAAATGCTCTTTATTTAAGTGAATATACAAAATAATTTAATGATATAAAACAAATATTGCAAACTAATAAACTAATAAATGAGTAATAATTTTAAGGAACATTTCAAAATTATTATTAACTCCTAAAGTATCAAAATAATTAGATTTAGTAAATATTCAACAAGAGGAAGTTCACAGCGGCATCCTTAAATCACTTATACACTTTTCCTCTTCCGAGACCACGTTTATTATGACAAGAAGAAATTAATAATTTATTTCAATGATAGTGATATCATTGTATTCGCTAATTATTCGGACATGTAAATAAACAAACGTAAAAATACGAAATCACAAATTGCATTTTTTATTTAAATTTAATATTCCTGCCAAGACAGGTGGCAGCAACATACAGATGCGGCTGTTACTGTCAGTGCATTTTCGCAGTACGATCGAGCTATCGAGCGGTTAGCAGTCAGCTGTCATCCCACAGTCAGTCAGCTTTCTTCCCACTTCACGTCTTTGCTACACTTTTCAACTTTCAATTTTAAGCAGTTATCCTATTTTTTTCGAAAACCCAAGGACTTGCCCAATGTCCCGCCACCGCGAAACTCCGTCCGGGGTCCAGAAAATTTTCGAAGTGCTTTTTTAAAACCTTAATCCCGATTTACCGAATCTTAGTGGCAACATTTGAGTGCTCCACAGATTTCGCCATTTTTATGGACACTGCTCCAACAGCATTAATTTTATATTTCATAAAGGAAAAAACAAGTATTACAATAAAATTATGGAATGAAAAAAAGAATCTGACGCGCGTAGTGCGCACTTTCTTGCTCTAGTAAATTTAATACTATAGGGCTGAAAAATATATTCTATAGCATTATGAAAGTAATACCATCAACTATGCTTTATATAAATAGGCTATTTAAATATTCATCCAATTAATTGCAGATCCCAGATTATCGTAACTCCGTAATAGTAGCTAGAAATCCAGGCAGCGCGAAAAAGGCAACGAGTTATGCAGAGCGTCTACGTCTCGGTATTGCCGTCATACACGGTGAGCAACGTGAAGCAGAATCAGACATGAATGACGGCCGTAATTCCCCACCTGCTATCTTATCACTGAGAACAATGGAAGTCGGCGTAGGTGTACCGGTGCACCCAGCCAAAGAGAAACCACCGATAAATGTAGTTGGCGATGTTGGTGGAAGAATTGCAATCATGGTTGTAAGTACAATGTTTTTATGATTACATTTTACATTCTTATATGACAATTTTAGTCTATTTTCTTAACTACACTAACGTTCAAAAACTTATAAACTAGTGCGTTAAAGTGTTATATAATAAAATATGCCGTTAAATCCAAACTTCATAAAGATTTTCAAATGGAATTTCAGCGTAATGTAACCGCGAAGTAGAAAGAAAATATCATCAAGAATGTATGGGGTTTGCGAAAAAATGGGTCATTTCGAACAATAAGATTTTTTCACGAATAAAAAACTTTTCGAACCGCCTAAAATTTTGCTCAAACTTTAACATGTTAGAGATAAAATGATATATTTTAAGAATATAATACAAAGAATAAAAAAAACTATTTTGCCCGGAAAAAAAATTTTTGATTCAATTTTTCGTGATAGGTCCCAAGATATCGTCATTTTAGCAAGACCGTGCGCGGCCTCTCTACTGCGGTGCGGTGAAAAAGTAGTGTAATACTGAAAACAAAAGAGCTTCCACTGCTCGCGGGCCACAAAACGAACACCACACCGCAGCGGAGAGGCGGCGCACGGTCTTGCTAAAATGACGATATCGTGGGACCTATAAGAGTCTCCATGAATATTTAAAAAAATTTAGAGGGGAGTAATTTATGAAAAATTTAATCAAAACATTTTTTTCGCTTTTTTCCGGGCAAAATAATTAATTTTTTTACTAATTTTATTATATTCTTAAAACAAATCATTTAATCTCCAAAATTTCTAAGTTTGATCAAAATTAAAAACGCATTTCCTGAAATATCGAGAATTAAAAAAAATGTAACCCATAATTCAACAGGGCGTAACTTCCACAATTTAAAATTTGTTTAAAGATCGTATGGGGCCGAAATTTCTCTTATATAGCATTATAATTTCACGAAGTTTTATTAAAATCGAACAACCACCTGCAGATCCTGATATTTCTGACGTGTACTGACGCAAAACTAAAAAAATAATCCGAAACAAACATTGAAAATCTTTTAAAAAAGGTCCAAAAGGGTCCCCTACCATCCGAAGTTGTTGGGTTTTCACCATCAGATTTCCATCTGGTCGATTGAATCTGTTCATATCCGTATTTTGTACTGAAGGAATATAGTATACGTAACGCGACTGTACTTGATTTGCCCAGACAATTCCTTACGCCGAGTTCCGACTATTTTTTCCGGAAAATGACATAAAATACCAAGAAGCATAAACCGCCGTGTGACGTCACGCGTACTTATTGAGCTGTCGAGATGTGTGAAGGAAGAAAATCAATATTCTCCGTGAGCCGGAGCACAAGGCGAGAGATAAGAAACCTTTTGTCTCATATTAATTCCTAAACCTGATACAAAGCTAAGTTAAAGGTGAATCGTCACAAAGTCAGAAATGGATGGTCGATTAGACGTCGAATCAACGTCGTTTTTTTATGTCGAAAAATCATCGAAATTTTCGTCGATTCGACGATATTATGCCGCCCAATGCGACGTCGTATTTACGTTGAATTAATAACCGCATTGACGTCGTTTCGACTTCTAATTTAATATAATCTCGACGGTACAAAAAGTATTGCAGTAGTTATGAAAACATAAATGGGATCCCAAACAGGATCCTATTTATATTCCCACGAATGAAAAACACTATGAATAAGTTGATCGACACTTTTTTAACGATTACATGAGATAATTAATGAAAAAAAAACACCTGCAACAATTTTATTATGTTTTTCAATAATAACTCAGATATAAGCTTTTTATGCATGTTAAGAAAAATAAGTAATTCGAACAGTAATAATGATAAAATTCGAATTCTTATTCACGAAATATACTTGGAAATATATCATCGTTGTGTTCATTCTGAGCGAAACATGAATTTCCAAAATAAATTGTATTATTCTAAAAGAACTTTGCATATAAATGTAATTTTAACTGAGAAATATTTTTATTGAAATATTTTCTACTCTTGAGCGTTATAACTTAAACCAATGCGAACTTTATTTAAAAACAAAGAAAAGGGTAGTCGCCAAAAATTGTAATATGAACACTTTTTATATTGAAACACTTTAAAATTTTAATCATTTGAAATAAATTTATATTGCTCAAAAATTGATAATTTCAAGATTGTAAATTATACTTTCCAAAATTCAACCGACTCACAGTGGTCCGAAACAACTGAAAATGCCGAAATAAGTCGAAAATATGGAAGTCGTTATTGGTGTATAATTGTATATTTTTTCATACTTAAATATACAAGGCATCACACACCAACCATATTTTTGTCCTTCGTAACTATGAAGTCCCGAAACATTCTCCTGAACATGACGAAAGCAGTGCTCTTCCCCCCGTTTAATTCCGAGGTTTCTTCTAAAAACTAAATAATACTAAATTCATTCGCTAAGTTCGCTTTTCCTCGGAAACATCACGAACGAATCCGTCTGGTCCGTCGTGATTGTTTTTTTTATCTGCCCCTAGTCTTTTGTTCAGTCCGACGGTACTGACATTAACTTCAACCAAAAACGCAAAATATCGGTAGGCGCGTGGGAGGTAAAAGTACTTGCCAAGGAGGCGACGAAAATTCCGCGTGTAGGAATTCATCTAAAAATCTTCGGTTTTTAGTGTCCCTTTTTTATCCATGGATGAATTCTGAACAATAATAAAAAGTGACAAAAAGACTTTTCGTTTAAATTTTATATGTATACAATTACTTTGTGCCTCTCTGAACGAGAGTAAATTTAATGAACATTTAAATCGCAAATTACTAAGAAAGGGTGTCGTGTTTGAACAACCACGAGACCATCCGACTTCACTGTACGGTAAAGTAAAGTGTCTTTCAAACACATACACACACAACACATATTTCTGATTTCACTCTGTAATACAACATATTTTATTTGTGATAATATACTAAATTGTTATACCTTGAAATGATTTGAGTACACAATCTGCCATTTTATTGTTTTATCCAAAACAAAAACCCTTCACCAAAAGCAATTGCGGTTCAAATCAGCAACAACATAGAAAAACTCTGAAATTGAATAGATTGGATAGTAGACCCATAAAAATATCAATACCTTGAAAAAGGTATTATTATTCTGAAATGTCGCAATTTATTATTAACTGGACGAAATTCCCAATTTTACCCAATTAATAATTTTCCCGAACGTAACATTTATACTTACCTCTCAAATTATTAAATTCGAAACAATCAAGGCTTTATTAATATGAAATTGTGAAATATTTCATAACGGGGATTGCCCTAACATTTCCAATATTTTAATATAAAGCTACAATTATGAACTTTAAGATTGCAACCCACCAAAAATTAATCTAAAATTTTATTTTCCGAAAAAACCTTAAATTAAAGGCCTCAAATAATAAACTGTTTTAGAATTGCGCATTTAAAACTATAATTTTAAATTAAAATTATAGATATAAAAAAGATGATAAATATATTATTAATACGTATCATGCTGTATCAAGTGACTTTTATAAAATTTGATTAATATACATGTTGGGCAAAATTCGTCAAGTGTACCCGCCTAAAAACTTGTTGTCTCCGATTTTCTTGAAAGTCCGCGAAATTATTGTTCTAGTGAACCTCTTTTAATTCCCTAAAGATAACGTCTCTAGTACGACGGGTTGTCAGCATACAGGGGCTCGAATTTTCAACCTTTTACCGCGCACGCTGATACTCAATTGACCATAACTTCTACAAAAGTTATCCAAATTAATTTTTTTATGGAGGTTTTAAAAACGTTTTTTCATCAGCTTTACGCTAAATGCAATGATTTTAGATTTAAAAAATTATTTAAGCTTCATTTTTTAATTTTAAACATATTTTTGAGTTTTTCTCCAAGTGCGGCCGTTAATTTTTTTCCAAACTCATGTTTAAAAGAAAGCTTGACTTTCTCCCTTTAAAATGAGCCATTGTTGAAAGTGAGCGAAAGAAATTGGTGGAGGTATATAACACTTCTTGCGCGCGGTTTCTGCGTCGCAGTGCAGCGAGGCGCGACGATCACGACGTACCGTCTATTGCGGACTTATTTAATGGTACTTTTTATCATTTGTTCGTACTACTGTTATTTGTGGCTTGAACGAAATTTAATTGGAAATGAAATTTATGCACTTCTCGTTTTTTTTTTGCCTCACAGTTTTTTTTCGGGAAAACACCACATACTATTGATAATGAATATTTTCTCAACATGAGAGTTAATTTGGCAGAGGGAACGAAAGAGTGATTTATTTTTGTGTTTCAGGGTGTTTGCTGATTCAAATCTCCTCTTAAGTTCTTGAGTAGTGACAGCATGATTTTTTTCGGGACTAAGGAATACTAAAGTTTCAACTAAATTTTTCTTAGCCCATTGATACAAGGCTTCAGCGGTCAAAATAGGATCTTTAGATGACGCTTGCAAGGTAACACGCGCTGCGAGTCTTTTTAAATTTCCCCCAATACCATCACAAGGACCTTTTCCGTGCGTCGTTGCGTGGAAATGGCACTCGGCTGGAATACCAAAATCCATTTCATGGTGGAGCAAATTGATGAAGTTATACTTGTTTTTAAAGTGCAAGGCGGCTCCATCTGTAAAATAAATCATTTTTTTGGGTTGCTTAAGCTTAAATCTCACTCTTTTACAGCCAAACAACAGTAATCTTTTTCAAAAACCTTAAGGACACACTGAAAGCAGGAGAAGATCTTATTCTTTGTGATTTCGCTGAAAACTATGCCTTCGTAGTCCAGAATGCAGCTCAGTCATTTCATTGGAAGAATGATCGAGCTACCATTTTTACTGTGGTAATTGATTATAAAATGGACAACGTTCTAAAGCACCGCAGTCTTGCTATATTATCAGACTGCTTGACTCATGACACAATTGATGTGTACGAATTTCAAAAAATTATTACACACTATTTGAAAGAGAATTTTTAACCCAAATACAAATCAATTGGCTAACAAAAATTTAGTTGAAACTTTAGTATTCTTTAGTCCCGAAAAAAATCACGCCATCACTACTCAAGAACTTAAGAGGAGATTAGAATAAGCAAACACCCTGGAACACAAAAATAAATCACTCTTTCGTTCCCTCTGCTGAATAACTCTCATGTTGAGAAAATATTCATCATCAATAGTATGTGGTGTTTTCCCGAAAAAAATTGTGAGGCAAAAAAACGAGAAGTGCATAAATTTTATTTCTTTTTAAATTTCGTTCAAGCCACAAATACCAGTTTTACGAACAAATGATAAAAAGTACCATTAAATAAGTCCGCAATAGATGGCACGTCGTGATCGTCGCGCCTAGCTGCACAACGACGCAGAAACCGCGCGCAAGAAGTGTTATATATCTCCACCAATTTCTTTCGCCCCACTTTCGACAATGGCTCATTTTAAAGGGAGAAAGTCAAGCTTTCTTTTAAACATAATTTTGTAAAAAAAAGTTACGGCCGCACTTGGAGAAAAACTCAAAAATATATTTAAAATTAACAAATAAAGCTTAAATAATTTTTTTATCTTAAAGCATTACATTCAACGTAAAGCTGATGAAAAAATGTTTTTAAAACCTCCATAAAAAAGTTAATTTGGATAACTTTTGTAGAAGTTATGGTTAATTGAGTATCAGCGTGCGCGGTAAAAGGTTGAAAATTCGAGCCCCTGTATTATGACAACCCGTCGTACTAAAGACGTTCTCATTAGGGAATTAAAAGAGGTTCACTAGGACAATAATTTCGCGGACTTTCAAGAAAACCGGAGACAACAAGTTTTCAGGCGGGTACACTTGACGAATTTCGCCCCATGTATATGAAATTTAGTATGCAGCTTCTTAATTAATATTTCACAGACCGATTTTTTCGATATAATATAAAAATGTTTAGTAAATGTATATTAAAATTTCAAACATTTTTAATCGTGTGGGTTTAAATTTGTAAGGATTCTCATCTGAAATTGCGCAATAAATATTGTTATATATCTTAATTTTGAGCAAACACCAAACTGCCCCCCCCCCCCCCCACATATACAAATATATATATATATATATATATATAGGTGTGTGTTTGTGTTCAAAAGTTTCTATAAATGTACCGCCAGGCCACTTTTTTTTTAGGACTACACCATCCAGTCAGAAATGGATGGTCGATTTCACGTCGAATCAACATCGTTTTTTGATGTCGAAAAATCATCGATATTTTCGTCAGTTCGACGATATTATGTCGCCCAATTCGACATCGTATCGACGTCGTATTATTAATCGTTTCGATGTCTATTTTAATATAATTTCGACGGTACAAAAAGTAGTGCAGTAGTTATGAAAACATAAATGGGATCCCAAAACAGGATCCCATTTATGTTTCCACGAATGAAAAACACTATGGATAAGTTGATCCACACTTTTTTTAATGATCACATGAGATAATAAATAAAATAGGAAATAAAATTAGACAAATTTTTATAAAATCAAAAAATAAATTGAATTATTCAAAAAGAACTTTGAATATAGATGTAATTTTAAATGAGAAACATTTAGATTGAAATATTTTCTACTCCAGAGCGTTATAACTTAAACGAATGCGAACTTCATGTAAAGAAACAAAAGTGTAGTCACAAAAAATTGTAATAGGAACCCAGTGTCCACCAAATTTGACCTTGTCTTTACGACATCGTTACATCTTTACGACGTCCTATGTCCATGTCGTTAAGGTGTTTTTACGATATTGTAAAGACATCGTCAGATCGTACGACTTCGTTGCGATATCGTAAAGACACCTTAATGGCATGGACATAAGATGACGTAAAGTTGTCGTAATGATGTTGTAAAGACGTCGCCAAATTTTGTGCCCACTGAGAAAACTTTTTATATTGAAACCCTTTAAAATTTCAATTATTTGAAGTACATTTATATTGCTTGAAAATTGAGAATTTAAAAATTTTACATTATACTTTACGTTATTCAACCAACTGAATTTTAATTGAAAAATTAAAATCTATAAAAGGAAAACATTTAAAATTTAGCGTTCAACATGAAAATTTAGAATTCTAAAATTGTAGCCATCTAAAATTACCAAATTTTTCAATTACTGATAATCTATTAAAAAAATATGAAATGTTTCATTGCGGTGGGATATACATCCTTAAAATGTAAGAAAGGGAGAATTGTGAAACTCCGAATCTTGAGAGCCACTGCTAGGAATTTTCATTCAAGCATCGGCTCACTAAGCTCGAGTTTCCCAGCTCTCGCCTTCACGAGCTTGCTTACGTGATCTCTACGTTGACAAGCGCGCACGCGCCATGGCTCACGTTCGGTGTACGTGACAAACGACGAGGCACGTGTTTGGAAATTTTCCACGAGTTAGGCGTCCCGTCGGAATCTCAACTTGTACAGTGGTTCTCCTCTCAACAATTGTTTTAATCCAAACAATTTTTAAACCATATAATCTAGATATTTTTATGTGAATGCATGCACATAAGGGTATCTATTTTCGAATCCTTTTTTTTTTATTATTAATATTGGCCCACTGTACAGTTTGAAATTCTTTATACTATAAATACTATTATATTATTACTTTAGTGTATTATATCTCTTAAACGATTGCAATATATTATATGTATATTTTATGTAATATTACGGTATTATATTTGTTATAATATTTTATAATAACAATAATAGCATTTACATTTATATAAATTATCCATAATAATATCATATAATAAGGAATTTAAATGGGTAATATATTATTTCAACTCAAATGATTATTAACTTTGCAAAGATAAATTCAAATAATAAATAAAACTAGTTAATTAAATTTTAAGTCAGTTAAACGATATGTAACGCAGAGAGAGAAGATAGTACGGCTGGCTGGCAGCAAGAGCAAACTAGCAATGATGCCATTGGTGTGTTCCGACGGAGTGGGGCAAACTCACGAACCTAGTGTGGAGAGGGAGGTGGAGAGGGAGGTCGAGACGAGCTCTGGCGCGCGCCCACGGCTCTCGTGCATAAAGGCGCACGTTCTGACCAGAATCGTCACTCGGCCCTCAACCGGCACTCCAGGATCTTCACCCGCTCAACCACCAGCCGCTCTCTAATCCTCGCTCTCTCTCTCTCTCTGCTTAGGGAGTTGAGATTGAATAAAGAGAAATTTATGGAATTGAACGCTTCGATTATTTGATATCTCTGACGGTGTCTTCAGCTCTCCCAGAGCAAACTGGTTATTCTTCCAGTCCTTTTCAGGACTAACTTAACGAACATGTAAACTGCTCTTTTCAGAGAAATATTTTTGAAACTGTATAATTGTGGTTCTTTTCAATTTGAACGGCAACCCGATCAAGTACTTTGGTACTTGGTCAAACAAAAGTCCTTCTGTCGATTTTAGTCCGTGATGCCCTTCGGGTGCCATCCTGGCTCTTTTCTCCAGTTGTTCTTTTAAAATTGAACGGCCACACGATCAAGTACTTTGGTACTTGATCAACCAAAAGTCCTTCTGTTGATCTTAGTCCGTGATGCCCTTCGGGTGCCATCCTGGCTATTTTCTCCAGTTGTTCTTTTAAAATTGAACGGCAACCCGATCAAGTACTTTGGTACTTGATCAAACAAAAGTCCTTCTGTTGATCTTAGTCCGTGATGCCCTTCGGGTCCCATCCTGGCTCTTTTCTCCAGTTCTTTTTTTAAAAATTGAACGGCAACCCGATCAAGTACTTTGGTACTTGATCAAGCAAAAGTTCTTCTGTTGATCAGAAGTACTTTAGTGATATTAATAGTACGCATCAGACTAAACCCTCACCAAAAGAGGGTCTCTTTCCGACGGAATGCAAAGAGCATGTCAGGTGATTGTTCTGACATTTTAAATATTTGAATTTAAAATTACAATAATTAAATTTAAGATTCAAATCCTCCAAAAATTAATCTAAAATTTAAATTTCCGAAAAAACTTTAATTTCAAGGCCTCAAATAATAAACTGTTTTAGAATTGCGCATCTAAATCTATAATTTTAAGTTGAAATTATAGATAGTTTAAAGATGATAAATATATTATTATTGAGTATCATGCAGTAGCAAGCGACATTTAACACAAATAGATAGGTTTTTTCACTGAAAAATTCTATTTCTGTCAGAAAAAGTCACTCATGTCATTTTTACCATTGAAAATTTCACAGTTTTAAATATTGCATGAAATATTAAACACTTTATGATAATTAGCGAATTATGAAACACGTGTTATGTTACACTCACGGCTTTATCCCGGTTTTCTCGTAGTACAAGTTTTTCCCGGCTTTTTACCGGTTCTCCCATTTGATGGGCACCCTGAGAGTTGTAACTTTAAAATTCCTAACTTAAAAGTGGGGCAGCTTACTCCCTGGTTTATTTTCCTCCTGCTCACTCGATTCCACGTAGGTCTCTTCATCGCTGGAACTATAATTATTATCCATCTTCATAAAAATAAAAATTTTGCTCAGTTCAAGCCGAAATTAAATTAGCAATTACTAATTAAAAGCACACGACACTCGACATAAAGCCACGTGCTTTGCGAACTGCAAATAGTAAGTATCGAGTTGAACGCGCTTGCGCAGTGCGTTTTATGAACGACTGATAGCAATTTGGCGGGCACTTTAAAAATGTGGAATAATTGATTAATTCTATTTTGGTTATTAAAATTAAATAATTTTTATTTTATTCAACAATAAATAATTTTTGAATAAATATTAATTGCATTTAGCTACGATAGTAAAATGTCACATCCACGTTAGGCTGGATTTGGATGAGTGAATATGTCAAAAACTGGTTAGGTTTCGTTATAAAATAGTTCAGATATTAGCACAGGTTTTATAACATCGCACGCAGGCATCAGATTATAGAATATAACATTTGCCTGAAAGAGGTCGAAATGACGTCGCATCGACGTCACTTCGACGTTGCTTTTTGAAACCCTGTAAATTGCAACAAATTTTGATGAAATCACTTACATTGCAGTAAATCATCATTTACAAAGTATCTGTGTAGCGTAAAAAACATAGTCGAAAACGGACAAATTTTTCGACGATAATTTCGACTCGACCATCATACGACGGTTACGACGTCTGATCGACGTCACCATTCTGACTGGGCTCTTACTTATAGTAGAATACGAGTTGATCATATGTTCTTTCTATCTATCCTGAATCTAATTATAAAAGCATCGAAGCGCATGGAGCATAAATTTGGTGATCTCTCATAGGGAACCGCTGATCGCCTAGGAGAGCTTGGTCAGGCTGACGATGCATCGCAGGAAGACGTGCTTCTCGGTTAAGGGGCCTTCTCAGCATTATAAAATCGTTAGGCAGTTTCAGGCCGCACGGTTGAATATTTTTGTCTGATTTTTCGCATACCTCATCTACGTATGGGTATCTTTTGCTGCTAAGTCTCGCTTTTTTGAAAAAATGTTTATATTTGAAGTTATAAACAAAAAGAAAAGAACAATAGAAAAAAAATGCAGTGAATCTCAGTGCTAGCTGAGTTTGTATTTTCGAGATATAACTCGTGGACCCTCTTGAAATTTCCGAGGCAAGCTCCCCGGGGCGCAAGTGTAGACTCGGGAGCGTGTCGAATTACCCGAGACAAATGACCCTTCCATTGTTATGAGATGCAGGCCAGTTCAAAAAACTAAAATTATGAAAGCGTCTTGTGATTCGATTTTAATTAGCAGAAATGTTTTATACATATAATTTCAAGAAAGTGAAAAAAAAGATTCATGAAAATCGGATAATATTTGCAGTAATAATGAAAAATTTTTAAGTGCACACGACCGCAGTATGAGAGGAAATGCATTTTTTTCGTTCAAATGGCCTACAGCCTTCAATGTTGCCCCAATCCGCAATTAATTTTTTTTTAATTGAAGGACGCTAAATTTCCAAGAGAACATTGGTCATAGATTCTTGCATTTTCATTTGTTTATTTATTATATGTTTACTTGAAGTATGAGAAAATCGAGAGTTTTCACAAAATCATTGTTTACTCTTCAATAGCGGTTTGCATCTACTGGAAATCATCTTAAATCCATGCAAGTGTACTCCCAGAATGCAAGTCATTTCATGATTGTCTGTTTTAATTGTTCTAAACAAATGACATTAACAAACAGCCACGTACTGCAATTTTGGTTGTAAAATATTTGTTTGCAGATGAATATGCTTTCAGTTATAGTGAGAGTGACTTGTAGTCTCAATTGTTATGAGACATCAACAATTGTAAATGTTGTAAACAATTTTTTGCTGAAAATTGGAATTCGTTTCTTTCTCCATTATCTGAAATTATGTAGATATTGAAATTAAATAAGTAAATGTAAAACTTTGTCCTGGAAAATAATTTTCTTTGCACTAAAACTGCTTCGAATGTTTGCGAGAGAGATTTGCAGTAACTGTTCTATATAAAATTCACAAGAAATAGTTGTCATTATTTAATTTTAAATATTACGATTCGTATGTATTGAACAATATTGTATTTGTTATTGAAAAAAATTTGTTCTTCTCTGGAAACAGTTGGAATGAACGTGAGAGTCATTTTCAGTAACAATTTTTTTATAAAACGTTATACGCAATTCGTTTTGAAAATTGTGGTATTCGTGCTTTTTCAATTTCCGATTTTCCTTTATAATTTAAATTGCTGCAGATATTGTTGAAAAAGAACATTGGTTCAATTATATATGTTAAAATACAAATCGTAAACAAGTGAAATAAGTAAATACAAAACTGTGTCCTTTTCGGCCTGCAAAATAATTTGTCTTGCACTGCAATTGCTTCAAATTTTTGTGAGACAGATTTTCTGTCATAAAAAAAGT
>CAKNWT010292980.1:0-17494 GCA_932066315.1 Andricus coriarius | reverse complement strand
CGAAACAGTTGCTTTAATATTTGATACACACAGTTTGTAAATTAATGCATTTCATTAATTCAGATCTTGATGTGTTTTCATGCTCATGCTGTTTATGAATAAATGCTCTGTTTCCATAAATACATATATGAATTCGTTCAACTGTATATAAAAATAGTTTTTACGTTTTACATTTACATCATCAGTTACTCAGTTTTTGATACCTGTTTCCTTGCTGATGCTAATTTGTTACATTCACTTCGTAATCTAGAAAGTTATTTTATTTTTGGGTAATTCAAAATTTTAGGAAAATTACAGAAAATTAGTTTTGAGAAGATACACATCACTGTTTCATTATGAGAAATTTTAATTACCTAAAGTCTCGAAATGCAGGTGTATTTTTATTTCGGAAATTACTTTTTATGACTGAGTGTAAATACAAATTTCAACAGAAGATTCCTGCTTTGAAAAATTCAAGAAGATTCTCCTAATAAAAAATGTCGATTTCCGTGTTTGAATGTTTAGGGAATTTTAAAGCAACCCTTAAAATAAATTCAGCGACTTACCCGGCTAGGATATGTTTCCCAAATTTATAGTTCAATAAAAAATCTCGCGTGGTTTTTTTTTTGTTACAAATGTCAGTTTCCTTGCTTGAATCTTGAAGGGATGTTAAACAACCGCCAAACATCCCGGATACACAAAATCGTGAATCTATCAAGTTCATAGGTAAAAAACTGTTGTTTCAGTGGATTCGATCTACAAAATAGAAGGAATTTAGCCAAATCTAGCAAAATGTTTTTGTGAAGGATAACATTTAAATAATGGACGAATCTTTCTATTAAAATAAATGTAAAAATTGGAAGTTTAGAACTTTTTGAGTAGCTTTGGTGTTCAAAGTTGAGTTGGTTTACTACATCGTTACATAGTATTGGTACATCGTTCCTAGAATTAATTTTAGATACAATTTTTGTTAAGATTGAGGTACCAAGCAAGCAGACTCCAAACCACGTTACGTCTGGTGCACCGACTCGAGCTAATGAAAAAGGCACTTGTCCCACCTGTAATCGACAATTTGGAATTAAGGCATACGACCGGCACGTGGCTTGGTGCAAGGAACGATGCACTCGAGTTCCGCTCAGCCCGGCGACCAACTTAGCCAAGGAAAGACTGGAAGCCCGGATAAGGTATCGAGCACCAGCCCTGAAGAATCGTAGACCCACCATTCGAGAGAAATATATGCCTGGTTCCGCAACTAATTTGGGCTACGTTGCCAAAAGCTCACCTCCAGCAAATGCGATGAAAGTCAGGGAAAGCGTGTCACTGCCCAACTGCAATAAGGGCAACGTCAGTCCAGCAAAACAGAAGCCAGCTGCGTGAGTAACCCCTTATTGGCACTTTACCAACTTCAGCCGTTTATTTTCCCTTAAGATTGCATCCTTTGCTTTAAAGTTTAGCGAATACATACCGCTACATTCTTACACAACCAAAGTAACTCTGAGTGCTTAATTGAGAAAGTGCACTAATTTACTGAGGTAGTTGGAACGTAAATGAGGCTTCCAACTGACACGCTTTGTTACTTTTTTCTACTTTTTCCTTTTTTCAGTGTTTTGAGAATAAAAGGTTTCATGTTTTAATGAATTTCAGTTTAAACAAAATAAAAATTAAATGTAAAATCGTTGAAATGCAAAGCTTTCTAACTTCACAATATTTTCGCTATTTTTCTCCTTTTCCCCCTGAAGGTGTACTATATTACCAGAACCCAATCAATTTGTATACTTTATTATGTATGCGTATTAACCATAATAGTTTTTTGTTGCGCTTGAGCACCTGATGAAAATACGTGTTTATACAGATCGTTTATAATAATTTGCAAATAATATTAGTAAAATGACCAATTTTGACATTCTATTTGTTTAAACAATAAATGCCACAGAGTGAAGTTAAAAAGTCGGGCCTAGAGTCTATCTGTAGGATTTAATCCTGAGCATTTCTAAAAAAAAACAGTAAAATCGGTCAAGAATTGTGGGCTGTAGTGTATTATGAACAGTAAATTCCCAATTCCTCCCACTGTGCAGGGTTACCAAGCTGTATTTTAATCGATTGCAAATTAATTAAACTTTTTTAGGATCTCAGTACACTACTTTTTTGCATTGTAGCGGTTTAGAATCCTAGAATGTTTTATTTTCGACCCACCCTAATGAAGAATCAGAAATATCACGAAAATAAAATTTTAATTTGAAACGACGATAACTTCCAATTAGTATTAGATAATTAAAAAAAAACGAAGCCATGAAAATGAAAGAAGTTTCATTTTCTTTCCATAAACCTTACCAAGCTTCACCAGTATTAAGCACTCTAAACGAAAATTTGTAATATAAAGTCAAATTAAACAATTTCACATCAAAAAACCTAATAATAATTCTGAATGTAAGTTTAAAATTGTATGTAGTCTTCAAAATTGAACAATTTTAATTTTACTGCAATATACATTTGACAGATTCAAAATGAAGAAGTGTAACGTTTCAAAGTTTGAAATATAAAATGGTTCAATTTGAGGCGCTTTCAATTTAAAATTGTACTATTTTGAACCGTTTCAATTTGAAACCAAACTATTTTTAATCTATGTATTTCAAACAAAAATGATAAAACTTGTATCCCTTTGAATTTATAATTGTTTAATTTCAACCGCTTTCAACTAAAAAATACCACTGCAAAGTAGTATGCGTGTATTCACTATAAGTATAATTATATTAGTGCTTATTTCATATGCACGCTGCTTCCGCATTGGTGTCAAATAAATTTGCTTCTTTATAGAGGGAGGTTTCTCGCTAACAAAAGAAAACAATGGACTCATTAAATATTTTTCAAGCTTATGTTTCTTACCGACATTCTTATTTTTGGGAAATTAGAGAGACTACCAAAAGGTCAATCAATGTGTTCTGTGATAAAATAATAACGAACAATTTTCTAACTTACAGTAGTGTGATATTCCAAATTTAAATAAAATTTTCCTTATATAAGCAATGTAAAAGTTTTTTAACTTTATAAGTTACTATTGATTGACCATGAAAGGTCATCAAATGACCGAATTCCTGATATGAACCTAGTTTATCTCATATAAACAAAATAAAACATTTTGTTGAAACTTCATAAATCGTTTTTAGTAGATCATAAAAGGTTCCATAATAAATCGATCGATGAGTCCCAAAGACACAAATAATTAAATCAGATATATTATTGTTGTATTTTGAATACCAAAAAAGATTTTCTCATACAAACAAGGTGAAATTTTTGTTTCAAATTTCTAAACACAAAAAAAGATCTTCTAGTTGGCCGATCAAGCTCAAAATCCTATCAGACCTGGACGTCAATAATTGGACCTACAATTCGTCAAAATTTCATGACCCTTGCTCTTTCACTTTACGACATATGCTAAACAGAAAAAAGTTACCGGGCCTGTGCGGTAATTAAAACAATTTAATTTTCGATTTCCCGGGGTCGAATTATTTGATTTTTAACGGCAAAACTTGAAATTGATGAATCATTTAAAGTACTCAATTTTGAAAACTTTCAATTTAACATTTAAAAATTTCAAATACTTTCAAATTATTCAAGTTTCGAATAATTCAAAATTAAACGAGATAAATAATTAGGCTTTAAATTTAAAATTGTATTATTTTGTCCTAGCAATTTAAATCTGAAACCAAAAGATTCAAGCTTTGTGGAACGTTTTGAATGAAAAATTGTTCAATTGTAAAATCTTATAATTTGAATTTATCCAAGGCAAAACTAGAATCACGGCTTTGTTTTTTAAATTATAAGAAGATAGAGGGGTAATAATTTAGTCGTGACCCTATATTTTTATCGTATTCAATTTCGAAACCTTTTATTTGGAAATTGTACAATTTAAAATTCTTTTAATTTTATACTGTCCAATTTTCAAACTTTGATATGAAATTATTAAATTTTCAACGTTCATAATTTTAAATTGTTTAAAATGTTTTAATACCAAACGCTTTTAATTCGAAATTAGGCTGAGCTTTTATTCCAAAATTGTTCAATTTTAAATTATTTAATTGTGATCGCATACAACTTCAAATTTAAAATTATTGCGCTTTAAACGCTATCGATTAAAAATTTCAATACTTGAAATACTTTGGTACCTTGGATTGTTAAATTTCTGACATAAATTTGTAATATCTCATAAACATTTAAATTGAAAATTGTTTGACTTCAAAGCTTTTACACTAAATTGCAAAATTTGTAACTTCTCAGTTCCTTGATGTAAACAAGAAGTGCTGCTTTTATTACCATGGAGTAGTTCGAAGCCTGTTAAATGCCTCTTGAGTCAAAGAGTTATTTTTATTCGTTTTTAATGTTTCTCTTTTAGGCGGAAAGTTGGACAGGGTAGGGAGTCATCCATTCCAACTGGACCTATTAAATCGAGACCAATGGATCGTGTAAGGTGAGAAAGAAATTAGAGATGATGTTTGGATTTTGGCTGCAGGTGGAAAGTACGTTTCATTATGTTCTGTCTATTTGGCTAAAATGATTATCGTGTGATTTGCAGAGTGGAAAAGATTTTATAAAAGTGATCAATGATAAGAATTAAAGAAGAAGACTCTTCTTTGATGCTTAAAATATTTGAGAATCATTATAACATTTCATTGCAAATAAATATATTGGGTTCGTTTAATAGATTTGTAAGCGAGGAATACGTAACTTCAATTGGAACAACAGATTTTATAACTACGAAATGTTTTTAATGGAACCTCTCGAAGTTAAATAATATTGAATTGTTAAAGAAGCAAGTTTAATTTGGAAACATCTAAGCTGGAATTAAAATTTCAAATGAGTAATTTTAAACAATGTAAACTTACTGTTAAAATTGGACTTAAAATTAAACTCGTAGCTGATAAATTAACATATTTGTGAAACCTACTTTTTACTTTAACTCAAATTCGAAATCGTTTTATTTTTTTTATTTTACGCAATATTTATTGTAGCTCCTGAAAAAGTAGCATAACGCATGAGGAGAAGGGAAAGGGGTGACTTATTTTTTCGTTTCTAAAAAGAATGATCTTAGAACTTCTTTGAAATCAAAGAATGATCTCAGAAGCCTGATGACCTTCTCCTGATGTCTATCAGGCACGCATTCTTGACCCTTATTTCCTTCTCCTCAGGCCACTTGAAGACTTGCAATCTGACTCCGCAAGATCTCGTATCTCTTCCCTTTCCTCTTCATCCAAACATCCTGTTCCATCACTGAATCCAGGAAAATTCACGAACTTTCCTATCACGTCAAATGCTAATTATCTCACTAAATTCAATACACGAGCTATCACAGATCCAATCAGTCAACGTAAAAATAGCGACCTGATTAAAGCTCAGAAACTAAATATTGTTTCGGCGAGAAGTTATAGAAATCCAAAATTAAATGATATCGCTGTGAATAACGACGAATACGGATTGATGATTCAACCTTGTTGCATTTACCAGGAACACGAATTCGTTACTTGGAAACAGATTTCTAAAGGAAACCTCGAGTCTAAAGAAAATTTAGATAATAAAAGAAATTCTAATTCCAAACGACAGTTTCAATCAAAAGGATACTTAGAATCCAAAGATAATGTTGCATCTGAATTAAATTTATTAAGCTTAAAAATTTTGCAAGATCAAGAAGCGATTAAGAAAACAGGAAAGAGTAAAATTTCTGATGTTCTCAATACAATTACATTAACTGAAAATGAATTGTTGGACAGAAAAATTGATCTGGATTTGAGAACTACTTGGATGAGCAGAGTTCGAAAATTAGATCAAACTTATCTGATGAAAGAAAATATTGAAAGCAATTTAGGTACTAAGGGTTGTGTATCTGAGAATTTTGAACCTGTTTTAAATAATCCAAAAGTTATAAAAGACTTTCGTGAGAAAACCATTTTTAAGACAAATTCTGAAATTTTTGTTTTTGAAAGTCCTGAACGCAAGAACATTTCAAACGAGGAAATTTTTGTTACGAACAGTGATAAGGCACGTTTAAAAGAATTACATACAGAATTGGATAGTCCTACTAGATTTAACGATAAAATTAGTTTTACGAGCACACCTATAATCAATATTGTGAATAAAGAATTTTCGGAAGAAAATAGTGAGAGTTCTGGACAAGCTAATGTCGATTTTAAAGAAAATTTATTTTTGAACATCAACGCAGAAGAAGGAGATATGATTGAAAACGAGTTTTTATCCCTCGAAGATATGGATACTGAAGAATGGAAAAAGAATCAGAAGAATATAAGGAGAAAAAAGAAGATACTTGAGAATGAAATTGAGTCTGTAAGAAGTTTAGACTTTGCTGGTGCAGAATTTTGTTTACATGAAAATGAATTCAAGAATGGGAGAATAGAATTGAGAAAAAAATATGAAAATGAAAATAAATCATCAAGAGAAGAAGAAAACGAATTAAAAGAATCGAGTGAAGATGAGGATTCACTTTTAGTGCAAAGAAACGAATCATCTTCAGGAAGAAGAGAGGAGTTATCTGTAGAGAAAACAGAGGAGTTATCTTCAGAAAGTAGAGAGGAATTATCTTCGCAAAAAGGAAAAGAAATTCCTCTGGAAGTAGAAACAAAATTATCATCAGAGCAACCAAAACCTCAAACAATAAAAGAAATTCCTTCTCTGCATTCTTCTGATTCCATAGTTCAAAATATAGAAAAGAAAGATTCATCTAGATTAAGAAGTGGAACCTATATTATAGAAAAACCTTTTACTAGATTACCTAAACATAATCGAAGTCTCGAAGTTTGCAGTCTTGATTTTCAACTCGAAGAACCTCTACAGAAAAGAAGAAGGACTGATGAAGATACTGAAAATCTCGATTATGATGATGGAAATCTAGAAGATAAAAATCTCAGAATTAACAGTTGCTTAAATTCGAAATTTTTTAATTTAACTAATGAAGCTAACATTACAGTAGATAAGAGCTTTAGTGAAATTAATGAAAACGATGTAATTAAGAAATGCGATGGAAGTAATTTTGAAGAAAATAAGACAGTAGATAAGTCTAAATCCAAACTAAATTTGGAAGAAGAGAATTTTCAAGTTCAGTTTTCAAGTTTGAAGTTGAATAAAGAAAATGAAAAAGTAGAAAATAAAGATGAGTTAGAAGTGAAAGTAAATGAAGAGATTTTTGCTATTAACATAAAGTATACGAATGTCAAATCTAATTCCGAAATTTTAATTGAAAACAGATTTGATGAATCCAAACTATTAAATAAAAGTGGTCACATTTTAGAATTAGATTCTGAGCAAATAGATAAAGATTATGAAGCGAGGGCAGAAGATAGTCTTGAGAGTATTGTCACACGAACGAAAAATCTCAAAATAAGTGACACAGAAAGCAATTGTGATTTGCGTGAAAAGGAAGAGTTCAAAAGTACTGAAAATTTAGCAGAGATGAAAAGGAATACGAACGAAAACGATTATCCAAAAAGTTTTTGTCTTCACGCAAGAAAGTACAAAGAAGAAAATGAAGATAGAAGATTTGTAGATGATATGGAATACAATAATAACAGCAACGAAAGAAAAAAGCTTCCTTCTGAAAATAAAATCAAAATAGGAACGGTTTCGCGTTCAAGTATCCCTCGTCAGATTTCAAGAACTGATATCAAACTAAATACTAGAGATCAGTTTTGGAAAAAGACAAAAAATAATGAAGAAATACCCGATTTCAAAGAAAATCTATCCACTTTTAAAAATGATTTGCAACCAAATCTTCAAGAAAAATGTGGAAATTGCTTTTTTGAAGGTAGAGAAGAAGGAAATAAATACGATTCACAGAGTTTCCTTAAACCGAAATCGAATTTCTCTCGGCGACTTTCAAGAAGAAAAGCAACAATTCGTTTATCTTTACCAGAACGTGATCCAAGTTACTTTCAAGAAGAAAGAGAAGAAAAACTGAGCAGAAGGAGAGAAACTGAAGAAATTGATATTCTTGAATGTAATCCTAAGGTGGAAACAAATACTTTCGAAGATAACAAACAAATCACAATCGGAAATCCTAAAGTAGAATTTCAATCTAAGTCCTTGTCATCTTTTAGACCTCATGATTACGAATCAGTTGAATTAAATTCAGCCAAACTGGAAAATAAGATTCGTCGTAGTTTAAACCTTCTTCGTGGCAGTACCGACACTTTGATATCTTCAGTAGAAGATATCGAATCTACTTCAAAAACACCAAGTATGGTGGATTTTTTCTTCGACGAAACTTGCACGATTGAGGAAATTCGAACACCTCATGGGAGCACAAGGTACAAATTATTTCCCGTTATTGGAAATGATTCAAAGAATTTGGGGAAAAGAGAATCTGTGAAGAATTATTCTCGAGAAGATTCTTATTGGGAACGAGCTTCTACGGTTTCGATGCGACGATTGATTGGATCCGAAGTTGTAAAAAATGAGGGAGAGTTCAGACATACAAATAGAAATCCTCGAGTTCACACTTTACCTCCCGTTGCTTGTTCAGCTTCTGAAAAATTGAGGTAGTGACGCTTAAGCTCAGTATAATTTAGAAATTTAAAATAACATGAAGGTTTTGAATCAATTAATAATGTTGATCTTCTAATAGTAATAGACTCTAATAGACTTTCAGTGGTTACTATCCTGAAATTCAATTAAGTTTGATTTCTTCAAATTTTCTTTTTGTATAAACAGTACGATTCTCATTTATAACATCAAGCGTTTTATAGTATGAGAAGAGTTCGATTAAAAAAATGATTTATAGGTTCATTCTGCCGGATCGCCCCGCTTGGAACAATTATGTCCGGAGACATCCGGATTTTTTTATGGTTCTTAGGGGTAGAACGTAAGTTCAAGAACACATAGATGTTCTATGGACGTTGTCTAGATGTTGTTGACCAAAGCACAAAATTACGAATGAATTCACAACCATTATTGTATGATATCGATGGTTTCCTCTTCGTTGCACAATTTTTTAATTTATTAGGCATGCAACACCAATTGCTCATATACAAAATAAGGATTGTCACTGTCTTTTGTTCCTTTTTGCAGAATAATAATATAATATTAACTGTGAGAGAATTTTTATAAATATTTAGTTATTCTGCAGGAAATCAAAACTTTTTAATACAAAATTTTATAACTTATGCAATCGCAATTTATACCTATTATAATAGGTATTATAATAATAATTATTAGTAGCAACTTTTTATGCTACACATTTTTTTTTTTTTTGGTAAATTAAAAAATTTCAAACCTTAAGCTCTTGAGAGTTATTGACAAAATGGGTTTCAATTTTCATCCGTTGATAACATTTTTGGAAAAACTTCTGAATATAAAGACATTAATTATTTACAGTTGCAAAATTGAATAAAATAAAACATAACTAGATAGTATTCAAGCAAATTTTTAATAATGGGTTATATAAATAAACATTTTAATGAGTTAAAAAAATCAATATCGTGACTAGATTCAGCATTTTAGATTTAGAATTAAGAATTTTAGTGAGAATTTGAAAAACTATTTGAAAATCTGCATTTCAAATTTTAGGTCCTCTGACATATTCTGTTAATTAACAAAAAGGACCTCACAAAAAATGTATGGAAAAAGCGTTTCGGTAAAATATTGTCTCATTACGACCTTTGATAAGTAACACCTAAAGCATCAGAAAACCGAACATGACCAAAATTGGTCGAAATTCTTTTCGGGGTCCTTTAAATATTTTAAATTGTTATAAAAAATGTATGAAGCTTTAATATTCAAATTCCAAAATTCTCAACTTTTCGCCTTACAATTTTTAATTCGCAGCCTAAGAATGAACAATTTCAAATTACAAGCATAGAAATCGTAAAAACTTACATATTGTTAACATTAGAAAAACATTACAAATCAGAAGTCCTAATGAATTAGAATTATACCTACAATTCTAAAGTTTTCTAATTGATATTTTTTACACTTTATTTTACAACTTTTACAACTTTAAAACGTCCAACTTGGACTGCTTAAAAGTTTAAATCCTTAATTTCTGAACATTTGAATTTTTTATTGAAATTGTTTCATTTTTGACGTTTTAATTTGGAAGTCTCAACACAAATTGCTCATTCTTGAATGCTTTTGATTATAAAATGGCTTATTTTAATTTGGAATTTCCGCATATTAAAAACTTCGGAACAAACTTTTTTATAATTTGAAGACTCAAAATATGATAATTTTTAATATAAAAAATTTATAAATTGATATTCTTTAATATTTAAGCTCTTTGATTTGAATTATTTCAAATTTAAACTAGTGTTCTATAACCAATCAATTGTCCAAAACACACTCTCTGCTATGCTATGCAATAACCATAAAATTGCATAAATCCTACGTTTAAGTCAACTGTTCCGTCGCTAATTACCTAGCTGTAGATGCGATTGAAAATAAGCTTGCAAAACAAAACAAAATTTGAATTATTTCCGTTTGTATGTTTTAGATTTCAGAAGCTTATGTATGGTCTGAAAGGTCTAAGAACCTATAAATTACAATTATTTGAAATTGGAAAGTTTTTAACGTTTCATTTAAAAATTGTATAACATTATCGATTAATGAAATTTGTCTGAAGATATATTTAAAATTATGAATGTTAAATTACTTTAAGTTTATAAAATTGCTCAATTTTGTTTGCATTCAGTTTGAAATCGTGCAGTTTAGAAGATTTCTAGTTTTAAATATTGTTAAATTTTGAACACTACAATTTCAATTATTCTAATTCACAAGGTTTACGTTTTAAATTATTCATTATTTCAAATGCTTTATTTTACGATAAAATATGTTGTTTTTTTGTTTAATTTATGATTTGAAGTACATTCTAAGATAATTGCATTCTTAAACGTTTTTTTTATTCAAAATTATTCAGTGTACAAATTTGCAATTGTACAGTCGGGTTACGCAAGCATAAAAGAAAATATCAAATTAAACCACATGCATTGCATTCTTGCACTACGAGCATGAAATCTGGTTAAGGAAAATTGAATGTTATTGTCCTCCACAGGGAATGATCTTCAGAATTTTTATTTAAATTTAAGTTCTTGCTTAAATTTAAATAAAAATTGCCAAAGAATTTAATCATTCACAATCTAATTAAATCTAGATTGAATTGAATATTTTCTTCTCAAGTCTATAGCACATGCATTACATTGGAAATTATATCCATAAATTACTACTTATGTTTAATTCTATATTGGTTATATTTTACCATAGCATGTTTCGTCGATATCTTTAAAACCTCCCTAAAGTATATGATATATAAAAAATGAATTTTTTCAGCGGCAGTAATAAAACCTACGACCCATATCTTATGGCAGAACAACAAATGCGAGACCTTTTATCAGACACAAGTGACATATCTTCAATCGATGGAACATCCACACTACCGAATTCCACACCCAAAGAAAACCCCACACACTGTCCCCTTACTCTCCCATCAGCGTTTGCCAAATATCCTCCCCAAACATTGCCAACTCCCATCGACTCCTCGAAGAAGCGAGCGTCCTTAATAGACCCACCTTCGGAATTCGACGACCTCACCTCGGACTTTTCGAGCGACGGCACCGAAACGAACTCCATCTCTCGTGAACACTCAGTCAACGAACTCATTTCCCAGACCAGAGATGCAATCGACAATTCCACAAATAAGGAAAAATCCCCAAGTCGAGATCATATTTTGGGAAGACGAGTCATAATCGATAAGTCAAAAGCTCTGGGAAGTGATATCGAAAACTCGAGTCGAGGGCAAAGTTTGGTAAGCTCGGTGGAGAAGACTCGAAAAATCCCGGAGAAGGTCTCATGTCCGAAAATTATTCGACCCATGGTCAACAGATCTCACTCGGTTCGAGTAGCTTTAGCTCCTAAAATTCCGGAGAGAAAAAGTTCCTCTTCATCGGAGAGTTCAGGCTCTCAGAAGAAGTGTATGAAAAATTCTAAGAGTTCAGATTTTAGCCTCGCTGATAGAAGCAATAATAATCATAATAATAATAGTAGCAGCTATACGAGTACGATGAATGGCAGCAATTTGAGTCTGAATTCCATTGTCTCTTCGGATGTGGATATGAAGCGCTCGAATTCTATGTTTGATGAACTGATGAGCTCCTTCGATGAGGACAGTTCCACTATTCTCCCGTCCTTAAGGTCCCTTCTTAAAAGTGATCCTTTATCCATGTCTAGTCCGATCCAGAGCAACCACAAACGAAATAATCAGGTCAGTGATGATGATCTCTCTTCGCCTGATAGCTACAAGAGGCAAGATCACAGCAAACTCAGTGCGGATTCTGCCTATAGCAGGTGAGATTTTATTTTTATTTATATTGCATGTTTTGGTTTGGTTGTTGCGGTTGTCGAGATGAGTTGATAAATGGGCAATTCTCTGTATTTGGGTAAATTTTGCTTCCCCGTGTAATATATTTGCGAATATTCACTTAATTGATTTAAAAATTTGGTAACTTAATTCTTTTTGGTAGCATTCAGCAATAGCATAAGCGAGTCATAGATTATTTTAATTTTATATTTTAGTATAGACTTTTCCTTGTTTTCGACGTGCCGCAGTTGCCATATTTGAGTAGGGTTTTCGAAACTAATGTTATTAAAATAAATTTTTTTATTTTTACCTTTTAAAAGTGTGGCTCAAAAACTATTCTTTCATATCGATTTTCATTTTATCGCACTTAAATCAATCAGAATTTTAATTTGGACAGTTTCTCTCTAATCTTTTTCCTGGAACTTGTGTTGAACATTAGATGAGTTTTTGATTATTCTTTTTGTTATTTTAACTAATTCAATGTAATTATTTTATAAATAATTATAAGGATCGCATCTGTGTATGAATCTAGTATCGAAGATACAAATTGAAAGATTTGCCTTTCAACAAATATGAAACATTTTAAAGTTTTGCGTATTTTTAATGTGCGCGAACACACGCTGTAGGCAAATAAACACTTTTTGGGTAAATATTTAAATTTTAATTTAATATATCTTTAAAGGGAGTAACAGTGAACAATCCCTCCAAAGGACCTATTAATTTAATTTTTTTTACAAGTACAATTAGTGTTTTTAGTTGCTTGTTAACACACGTCCCGTCAACTCGTCCCAATTGTAAAATCGGGGTCGGAATAGGAATAGGAATTGATTAGCCCCATGCTTGATGGTTTACCAAACAAAACATCCTATAATATTATTGCATTCGGAATATTTGAAATTGTGAAGGAATGACATATTTTATACACTTCGTGATGTAGAAATTTGAAGGAAAGTATTTAATAATAATTCGGGGCTTCACTCTATATTGCATCAGCCATCTTGAATGTGACCATTCTGGTTTTTATAAATTCAAAAATTAGAGAACTTTCTGATTTATTGTAAAATCTTGATAGATTTGGAAAAATTTGATAAATCCTTTCAAAGGATAAATATTTCACATGTCAACATTTTTAGATATTATTTGGAATGTTTTATAGAAATTTTGAAACACATGTAATAATATAAATTATTTAACACAATTTGTTTTTCTATTTTTTCGTAATACATATTAGCAAATTATTAGTGTAATTGACTTTCTCTCTTAACATGCTAGTTCCAACATAATAATTAGCACAACAGAAGTGAAAATCGATATGTTTTAAATTTATGTACATACAATTAAGGTGGTTTTCTCAAAAAAGTTTAGTGATAAAAAGCTGATTATATGACATAATTAATTATGTATGTATCTTAGTGTTGATACCCTATTTCAAGAACCTCTGAACTTATGTATAATACCCTACTGTAGCTTTCTATTTTTGAATCTTGTTGGGACACGTTCTTCTCCTATCTCTTTTTTTCTTTTCCTTTACTTGTTTCTCTGAATTGAGACTAACTAAAAGAGACGTTAAACATGTCTAAAAGGGTGAAACTCATTAAGAACTTTGAAAGTTTTTTCGTTTTTAAATTTAGAATTAACTAAATTTAGCTTTACCTTTTTTAACTTTTTCAAGTTTTCAACCTCCTATAATATTTGGTCTTTAAGCTGGTGGATTTTCATCAAGTTCGGATTTATAGTTTCAGTTTTTCTAAGAAAAAATATATTTTGATAGATCCAATAAAACCAAAAAACAGAAAAGATTCTAGAGGCTTTGGAAATTATCTTATGGGTGTTTGCCAAAAAATTGACCAGTTTAAGTCGCAGCCATTTTCAACATTTTCTTTGATTAACAAATTGTTTGTAAAAATATTTTAATAATTTGCTTATAAAAAAGTACAATTTATTAAAGTTTCAAAATTTGAGACATCTTCGTTTAGAAATTATATTTAAAAAAGTACTCAAAGTGGCTGGTAACGCACCTGTCCCATAATGCAATTAAAAAACAAAAATTTCTAAATACTATTAACATTTTTTGTAATATTTGAGATTTAAAAATATCACTTATATTGAGTTGAAAAAGATAATAAACAAGAAGAGGTATTAATATTTTAGAGTTAAAGATGTCAAATATCACTTCGAAGTCTGTGGCACAAGTTTCTTGTCTCGTCAAGTGGTCGAAAATAATTCTTCAAACTGTTCATGATGCGGGCTAAGATGGTTAATTTTATACTTACTAAGATTTTAGTATATTTAAAAATCGATTTTTCAACGTCGATTCCATATACAAGTAAATAATAATCACTATATTTTTGCATAATATTTGTTATAAAATGTCCTGTAATGCTCCATATTAATCTATCATAATGCCACCTCAGCTAGGAGCTATTTCTGTTAACAATGTGTACCCATCACAAATACGTTCCTTGATCTCTTAGTTTTATATTTTCATACTTTTAAGGGTTAGACTTAATTAAAAAAATATATATATATTTTTTTTTATCTGTTTGGAAATTTTTTTTCTCGAAAGTCTCATGGTATAAAATTGTCAACTTTTTGTAAGTCACCCTTATAATGTTTTAAACATTCGAAAACTTTCTTGCGTTAAAAATAAACCTGTAAAAAAATGAATTGAAAATTTTTTTTAAATAGAACTCTCCAAATATCTTTCAGATTTTTTTTCAACATCTAACATGACCTGGATAATGTTAACCCTCAAAGCCTACACTTCCGAAATTTTCCGCTCAGCCTACACTGGGTAGTTTGTGCCCGGGAAAAGTTTAAAGTCCAGTATCCCTGAATCAAATTAACGTATCGGAGTAAAATTCTTTTCAAACAGTAGCTAAAAGTCTTTAAAAAAATGAATATTCTAAAATTGATAACATGAATTCAACACATACTGTAAATATTTTCACAGAACTGAAACAACTTTTCAGTAAAAATAGCGAGCCGAAAATATCTTCCGGGTGTAATACAACTAGTTTAGGCTGAGAGGGTTAAAAAGTAAAAAGAAAGAACTTACTCATTTTAAAAAGCTATATAAAATATTTGTTAAACTTCTAAAATTTTGAGAATGGATGATTCAATGAAAATTTTAAAACCTCGGAGAGTAAAACATTTTAATATAAAAACTTTTAAAATGAAAGTTTTTAGTGCCAAGAGGTTTTTCATCTCTAAATTTTAGTTAATTACTCCATTGAATATTTCAGGGTGGCCACTGGAGTGGAAAAGTTTATGCCCGGGAATTTTCTAAGTATTCACTTAGAAAACCCTCTCCATTCACTTTAAATGTCTCTTGATATCACATGAAATTATGCAATTTAGAATTACTTTAATTTAAAATTCTTTATAATTGCTACAACGTCAATTTTATGTTCCACAATTTTAAAAACTTCAAAATTCGCGCTGTTCATTTTTTAAAATAGTGAATTAAGAACATTAAATTTTTTTGATTATTGAGTTTGCAAGATTTAATTGTAAAAGCGTGTATTTTAAAGACTTCAATTTGAAAGTTCAAAAATCTCTTTTAATTCAAAATGGTACAAATTTAAAAAAAGAAAAGAAAAATAATGCGCTTTTCCGCAATTGTTTAAGTTGGCCGGTTTCCAGTATCAAGTTGCATAATAATGAAGGATTCTGATTTGATATTGTACATTGTAAAAGTATAACCAGCACCTTAAATTCAAAAATTGATAAATATTCAACATGTGATGCTTTAATTTGTAGTTTAGTTTTAAATACATCAAATATCACATTTTTTAGCTTTGAAGGTTTATATTTGAAAGTTGATTAATCGAGAATAACTTTTTCAAACTGGGCAATGACCAGAATTTTTTAGACTTTGGTTTGCCTCCTGTAGTTTTCTTTTTGTTCGACCCCTCTTGAAAACGGAACTTTTCATGCATGCGAAGCAGGCGCAATGTGGTCGATTTGAGGCCGATAATAACGGCACATGCGCACTTTGCGAGTGGGTTGACATAGAATTTTACGCCTGCTTCACCGGACGTAAATTTGATTTCAAGGATAAAGTACATCAAAGTGAATGTGGCTAAGCCGAATATCTTGTTTGGTATCATATCTGTAGCCAATTTCATGTTACTGATAAGTCAGATATTGAAGTGCAAAAGCAGAGCTATCATTGTTCCACACCTGCTTCTTCTGCATCAATAATTGGGGTTTTAAGGGGGTTGAGCAAAAACTATCGTGTGCAATGTGCATCACGGACGTGGACGAAGGCAATGAAATGTTGACTCTTGCAATTGCCGCCCTCGCATTCTTCGGGCGGCAAACTTCACACTCACCACGGAGTAATAATTTAATTTAATTATTACTCCGTGGCACTCACGAAACTCGCCTTCGTCACGCCCGTAATACACAATCTACTATTCTGTTCTTCTTTCATCTGTGTAGTTTTGCATGCCTAAAGTGTCTCTCTCCATTTGTTCCCCTCAGTTTAAATCGCAAATATTACAACCATGGTCGCAGCACAAACGACATGGCGAGTCGTCTGGATGAAGACCCACCACCAAGATGCAGAGAAGCGGATTCCCGGTTCCTGAGCAAATGCAAAATGTCTAAATTTTGTCACGAATGCGGCTCTAAGTTTCCGGAAAGTGCCAAGTTCTGCTGCGAGTGTGGCATCAAGAGACTTACCCTTTAATCGTCCTCCTTAAAAAACACAATCGACGATGATTTTTATACACTCAGTAATCCGAATTTAAGACTAAAGTTCCAATATACAAATTTCGTTTTCAAACGACATTTTATCAGACAAATTTAAACAGTTTATTACAATTGAGAACAAAAGAGATTATTAAAAAATCTCATTCTAAATTTGATTACCTTTGATACCTTAAAGAATAAATCAATTGAATAAAAAGATGTCAAGTTTGAATGTCAAAAATTCAAAAGAAAACTCATTTAGTTTGCCTTTATCATAATTTATAAAAAATGTGTTCAACTCTATGAAGTACAATACTAAAAGTTAATTTATGTTTTCAATCCTTGTCAAAATTCAGATTTCTGGAAGGAATAGTTTCGAGGATAAGATTTTGAAAAAATCTGCCAATGAGAGATTTGGACTTTCAATTACAATATTGTAAACACCTATCTCTTCCCCTTTACCATAAT
>CAKNWT010292979.1:1688-19819 GCA_932066315.1 Andricus coriarius | reverse complement strand
AGCAAACAGCGGATTTAAGCGTATATACCTGGTAACGTTACTAACTTAAATAATATTTAGTACGTTTCCTGATGATAAAGAACAAAGTTTGTGAATATTGCGAAAGATGAATCTCCAACGGTACAGTTTAATAATGATTTAATAGGTTTCAAAATCACTTTCATATTTCAGACCACAGACTCTTTCGCTTATTTCCATCTTTTCATATTTCTTAAGTAATTCTTATTTTTCTTCGTTTTTAAGAAATTTATCTTTTCTGGTCAAAAATTCAACTGTTGCTTTTTGGTTAAATATTGATATTTTTGATTTAAAATTGATCTTGTCTAGTAGAAAATTCAACTATTAGGTTGAAAACTCGTATTTTTTTGTAGGAAATGAATCTTCCTGATTAGAAATTAATTCTTTTTGGTTAAAACTGCAACTGCTTGGTTGTAAATTAATGTTTCATAGCTCTCTCTAATTATCTTTTTTGGTTACAATATTAACTATTACATGTTTCGTTAAGAAATTGGTCTTTTTTACTTGAAAATTCAACAATCTGGTAAAAAATTAAACTATTCGGTTAAAAATTAACTTTCTTGTTTCAAGTTCATATTGTTAGTTAAAAATTAAACTATTCGGTTAAAAAGTAAACTATTCTTATGAAAATTTATCTATTTGGTAGAAAATTTACTTTTTTCTTAAAAAAACATATTTCCGGATTGGAAATTCAACCTTTTGGTAGATAATTCGTTTTTTTGGTGAAAAAGGCTAATCATTTTTAATAGAAAATTCAACTATTTTCTTTGAGAATCATGTTTCTTATTGAAGATTGATCTATTTGGTTCAGAACTCAACTCTTTTGTTGAAAAAAATTGGTTTTGTTTAATTCAATTGGTGGAAAATGCGTCTTTTTTATTGAAAATTCAACTGGTTAAGGGTCTAACTACTTTTTTGAACATTCGTCTCTTTTGGTTGAAAATTCCTCTTTGATGGTAGAAAAGTTACATTTCTTGGTCGAAAATGAACTTTCACATTGAAAATTCAACTGGTTAAGAGTTCAACTACTGTCTTAAAAATTCATCTTTTTACTTGGAAGTTTAACTATTTGGTTGTTAATGCAACTATTGGGTTACAAAAAATTTTAATCCATCTTTTCGGGTTGAAAGTTCATCGTTTTTGGTAGAAAATCTTTTTTGTTGTAAAATTTCAATATTTTCATATAGTTTAAATATGGTATCTGTCTTTATATTATTTAAAAGAAATAATTCCTATTTTATCGTAAAAAACACCGTATTTCCCCTGTTTTTAGAGAATTTTTCGCTACGTTATTTATATGAAGGAATTCCCAAAAAGTACTGAAAATATTTTTAGAAAACTTTTAAAATATGTACAATACTTTATTTCATTTGAATTTGGGTATTGCTAAATCAGCATTTTGTGAATAAGTTGAGGTCCTGATTTGAATGGGATTTTTCCTCTGGGATTTTAGTTCCTGGACGTAGGGTAGTAACACCTTGAGCTGAGATTACAAGAAGGTCAGATCCGCTTTTCTTGTTGGCACCTTCTTGTGCTTCGCCTCCCTT
The DNA here is from genome assembly GCA_932066315.1 of Andricus coriarius. Lineage (NCBI taxonomy): Eukaryota > Metazoa > Arthropoda > Insecta > Hymenoptera > Cynipidae > Andricus > Andricus coriarius. The sequence continues at coordinate 18,254 of CAKNWT010292979.1, read as the reverse complement.
CCGTTCGATCAACCAAACAAGTGTTTTACAAACCAGGCTTTCGAAGCCCTGGTTTGAAAATTACATAATATTATTTTTTTATTCGTATTATTTTATTCGATTTTTTTAAATCTACTACAAAAACTGAACATTCCTCAAATCCAATGAGTTCGAAAATTATAAGATAAATGTCTTGAAGAGTTTAGTAATAATTGTGATCATTACTTTCGGATCAGCTGTGAATGGACCAACTTAAGTTTTGCCCTTCGACGTGTTTGCTGTAGGTGAAGTATATGGTTCCTTAGTCGAATCGTGCCATTGTGGAACTATTGTAACTTAATGGCCCGCCATTTACAGTTTTACGGTCGATTATCACGTCGTACCTTTCGGGATCTTCTTGCAGACTCCGAGCAACGATATTTGTAAAGAAGCTAAGATTTGCTGGTGAAAATTGCCGAGTGTAAAGGGAATCGCAGCTTCATCGTAAAACTACCACCCTCGAAAACTCGGTATTCGATGCCCGAAGTGAAGTATCGTCTTCGCAGACTGATAGCAGCCAATTTTGGCCTCATCTTCCCACAAAGTGTCGATACTTTTCGATAATGTAGAAATCTCTCTCTTCATTTAAATTCATAGCTCTTTTTTATTACGTCTTTTGAAATGTATAGTTTGCAGGGTTATTAAACACTTCTACATTATTTATTCCTTGTGTAAAATTTATTTCCTTTCATAATTTTCTTCTCTATTAAAAAAAGTATTAATTTGAATATTTATTATTTAATTAAATCAGTATATGGCGAGGTATCTTGCACTTCTTTGAGAGTTGCATTTCTCGCACCTATGCACATATGTAGAACGGGTTGCAATATCTAAGGATCACTCTTGCACAAATCAAATATTATTTTTCATTACTTTTATAACAATTCATACTCGAATTTTTGGGACGGAATAATGGATGAGTTCTTTTTCCTGGAAATAATTTGTTAACATTTTTAGAAGAGTATTTCATCACGTGTGTTGTGTAAGCTTCTCGATTTTTCCCAAGGCAGAGATATTTTCTTGCAGAGGAATCCTTCGGAGGAACAGTGACCTTCGACACCTTTTCACCCTCGGATTTTTCACACGCTTCTGTTCTTTTTTCTGTATTCTTTTTCTTCGCAAAGCATTTCCTATTGTCCCTTTCTCGCCTTCTTAGCACCACCGAGAGAGAAAACTCATCCCCCACGACTTTCCACACATGCTGGAAGGATATCAGGAGATCCCAGCAGGCAGATTTGCAAGTTAAATGCCATAAACGAGGGATGGAGAGGGAATGTTCCTTGTTTCTCTCTTCTTGGGAGATTTTCTTGTCCTCTCGAGGTACTCAGATACGAATCTTTCGACTTTTTATAAAGTCCTCTCCGTCGCCGAATCGGCACTTTCTCACTCTCTTTCCTTCTACTCATATCCTGTTTACTGCTTCATTTTTATCGTCTCACCTCGACTAAATCTGTTTTATATTCAGTGCCGAATACGCCATCTGTCGCTGATGATACGCACTCGTATTCCTACACAAAATTCTCGAAAAACAATGGCACAAAGTGAGTTTTATATTTCGTGAAGAATTTAAAACACTACATGCACAATATCAAGTAAGAATAGTGTCAATACATGTCCCAATTTTACAGCACACCCAAAAGATAATTTCCTTATTTGAAATCCACCTACAATTTGTATTGCTCAAAAGTTTCCTTTTTAAATAAAACTTAATTTATTATAACATAAAATCATTTAAATTTAAAGCTGTGAAATAACCTAACACAAAAGCATTAAAAATATTTAGCAGATTTTGGAAGTATTTTTCTATTAAAATAAAGCAAATGTACCTACGTCTTCCTCACAGAAAAAGATTGCTACTATTGTTACAGCTTAATTTTTTACACCTTAAATTAGGCCCAGTTTTTGTCTTAAAACTAGACTCTGGCCCTATTTTTCGGCTTCAAACAGAACCCTCTTTCTTGAAACAAAACTTTTTGCTTATGTTCACGCACAGTGCAAACTTGACAGTCTGAAGTACATACTTTAGTCGTTTAAAGCCTGATATTTTATTATTGAAGCTTTTAACAAAATATATTCAAAATCTATCATATACTCTTTAAAGATACTCACTCAAATAAATGAAGTTCTTTAGGGATTCTCGTTTTATCCCCGCAGTTAAGCAGCGTTTTACACGTTTATACTCAGATGGGCTCCGTCATACTAAATGGAAGTGTATTTATCAACTTTTAAATGTTCTTCACTATTTGACTATTAATAATTATACTACACTGAGAAATAAATATCTTGAATCAAAGAAAATTTACTTTATTGAAAGAAATTATCATGCAGAATACGTCCTATAACAAATTTCTGCAATACAAAGCAATGATTTTATTTAAAACAAAAGTTAATAAAAAAATATAATCATTATTTCAATCAGTGAAATTTTAACTAAGGGAATAAACTTTGGTATTCGTTGAAGGAAATAAGAGATTTTTGTTTAAAACTTAAGTAGTAGATATAGTTAAATGCGATTTTAAATCTAGGAAATATTTCCTTCAAAAAAACGAATGTCTATCCGCTGAAGTGAAAGTATTTTTAATTTAAAGGTGTGATTCCTTGGTTCAAAGAAGCATATCCAAAATTTAACTAAACATTTCTTGGAAATGAAGAAATGGGTTTGTATTAGGAATACATATTATTGGGGTCCTAAGATGCGCTATGGTATTCAGAATAAGCATGTAACAAGGTTGACAAAATATTAATTAATTCAAAGAACCAAGTGCTTCACTCAAAGAAAAAGTAGAAAAATTGCAAAACCCACATAATCCAACAAATAAGCATAGCTAAATATCTAACAAATAATCCATTGACCCACAAAAATACCATCATTGCTCAAAAATCCGCAAAATATTTCCAGCACAGTCAGTACTGATGCTGAGAATAGAGAATGACTGCTAGTAAGATGCCTAGAACATCACACCTATTTATTATATAAATGGTGAAAATTTTAGGCTAACTGGTAACCTTCAGAGCTAATTTCAACTGAAATAAATTTATAATTGAAACAAATAAATAACAAAATGTTGAATTTCAACAAACTACACATAGGCATATGTCTGGAACCTTTCACTTTTGAATTAAAATGTAAATTATACCATTTTTGCGGGCACGACATTGAACATTTTACTATATTGACTAAAGGTACTTATTATTAATATTATGTAATTGGACAGACTCAAACTACTTTCTTCAAATAGATATTAATGACTTTAAAATATTTAAGTGTGTGGAAGAAAATGATGTGTTGGATCTCATCATTATTCAAAGATCTTTGACTGACGGTTGACTAAAATTACAAAATGAAAATAAAGTCCAAGCTCCGAGCAGTACCGCCCCGAGCAATGCCGCATCTCCGATTCCACGCTCGAGCGCTACCCCCACCACTTTAGCGTCGGTCGCGATCGATGCATTTTATACCTAACGCTCCGAGGAGTGCCGGGAACAAAACGGCCGAATCTGAAGGTTTTTCTCAGGCCAAACCTTGAAGTTGTTCAGTCAAACAAATTGTTCATTTTATTATACATATAAGAAATGAAATATCAGGAAAACTGTTCGTTATTCCAAATTATTTTTAGTCCACTTAAAAAGAAATTGCTATAATATAAAATCAAATTTATGTGCTATAGGGCTAACTAATCATTGTTTATTTTATGTTTCGTCAAATATTTAAAGGCTTTGGATAAAGATGTTCTGGATGAATGTTCAACATAAAATGTGAACGTTAAAACCTGAAGAAACCCATGAAAAATTATAAAATCGCGTTAAAAAGATATTAGATGTCTGATTTCAGCTCATTTAATATGCGTCTCTATGAGAAAACTGCTCGCAGTATTATTGCGCAGTACAAAACGTGGGAAAGAGTGAATTTCCATATTTCAAATGAACGAATATCTATTTTTACTAGTGTAAAAAAAGCTTTAGATTGTTTTTTTCTTCAAGTTTTACATGTATTGTCATAATTAATAATAAGATTACTCGAGCGACATCAAATTGAGGTTATAATTGACAATTCGATATTTGAGTTTCTCTGTGTTTAAAAAAAAAGCAAGCAATACAACACAGTAATTAATTATTAATGTACTGCATGAGATTTCACAGGTTACGTTAAAAGTGAGGTGAAATATTTGTAATTTTTACGCTTTGTTTACCTTTTTATAAGAATCGAACGTACCATACCTAATGATCGATTTTTATGTTTTACATACCTTTAAACTCGGGTTTTATAACGAAATAGTCAAATATTATAAAAATCACTTTTGTACGCATGTAATGTACACTAGGTACATAAAACGATGTTCGAGATAGATTTTTAACCTAACCGACGCGCGGCATTGCTCGGAGTTTGTCAGCTGAATTCTTCTCCACGCATTCGAGCGTGACCGCGCTTAGAGTGGGGGTTTATGACTTCTTGGAATTTTACTCCCCTACAGCTCCGAAAACGGCATTGCTCGGAGTTTGGACTGTAAAATTATCGAAGGAAATTAGGTATTGGTAGGTTAATTAATTCCGAAAAATGTTGTGCTAACCTTTCGTTAAGCTTAGCAGTAATGTTTGGTTTTTATTTTATTATTTGCTTTTCCCTGGTCAGGGTCAGTTTATTTGTACAAGGATACATTGTTGAAAAAATCTAACCTCCAGGGTAATAATTATTATTATTTGAAAATTTAACCAAAATTATGTAACCGTTTTCTTCTGTGACGTCACCCGTAATTTCTGAATTAGCAACTTCACGTTGTATACATTTTTTTTATCTTTTTATTTTCATAACAGTCTGCCATAATGAACCAAGAGATGATATTTGTAAGCTTTTCCAAAACTTTGTATTATACTTCAAGGAGCATAATGGTTATAACGGTCGTTTTTAAATTTTGCAGACGATTTATTAATTCCAAACATTATTCCTTTGAGACACAATTGAGCACAATAGTTTAGGTTGGTTCCTTTCCTTTATCATTGCTATTGCGTTTTAACGTGTGTGTGCTTGCTTCTCTAAATTAACTATGTAAGTATAACCATGACCGTCGAACTTACAAAATCAAGGAGCATAATTGCAGTGCCTATACATTTTTTTGAATTAAAGGAAATATAGTATTTCTTGAAATAAACACAATTCTGCTGTAATGGTCTTAAAATTCACACTGTGTTTTAAAACCCTATCTTGTATCGCCATAGTTTAAAGGTATGAGAAGCATAAGAAAATGTGGATCCGGAGAAGCTTGTCCAAAAATCGAATATTCAAACTTCAATTACTGTCAATTTAGTGTATTGATCTATTTCAAACCAGTTTAAAAGTATACTTTACACTATAATAGATACCTCGAATAGAAAATTCCCCTTTAATTTACTAAAATCACTTACATAAATATCTTTGAGGTACATAAATGTGAAAGGTTCTAGACATAGGCACACATGTATTTACTTCAATAAAGCATTATCTTCATTCAAACGATTTTTTTTCGAATTAATTAATTTCAGATTGTTTATTTAAAAATATATTTTTTTGAATTCGATGAATATTCATTTATCTTAAAAAATGCATCTTTCAAGCATAGAATGCTATATTGCTTGATTCATATATAGATGATTTCGAGATTAAATTACCTAATTCAAATACGTACATATTTATAACTTCAAAGAATCGATTTCACTGAAATGAGGAAATATTTCATAGGATGTGAAAAACAGATTAAATGAAACTAGGTTCTTAGCTTTCAAGAAATCATTTGTTTGACTTAATAATTTTTACATTTATCGCAAAGAAATATTTCTGTATATTAAAAAAATATCACCAGTTATGATCAATCATAAAATATCATGTGAAGGACATGTCATATAGTGCTGTTTTTCAAAACCTGAAATATTTAATACATATAATGTACAATAACTAACAATTCGGCGTCCTTTAAAAATGGGATGATATTGAATATTGATATTGAAAATGATTTTCAATTTAAGATTTTTTCAATTTGACAAGTTTATAATTAGGGTATCTAAGGTGCATTGAAAAACTGCATGGCTTTAACAGCAAATTAAATAATAAGCGAATGAAAAGTAAAAAAAAATTAAATGCAAAATCAAAATGTCATTTAGAGGAGATTACCTTTAATTAATGACATGAAATTAATAATTTTGCATGCATTATTATTTTTAATTAACGATTATCTACTGTATAGTCATTATCTACTGTAGGGTGGTTTCCTCTACACTTTTTAGGTTTATAAGAAACAGGAAAAAGATTATAGAAGTTTTAATAATATTTTTCAACAAATAAAAAAATTTGAAATTTAGCTCTACTGTTAATTCAACTTCTTATTTTTACCATATTTTTATCATCTTTATAATTGTAACGCATACTGTGAAATCAATTATAAATTTAAAAAGTTCGGTCAAACTTACTAGTACTTAATTTTCTTTATAGTCAGAGTATTATTATTTATTATTATTTATATAAAATTTTTGGTTATTTCTCTAAATCTTGTGAAAACAGTCAACCATTTTTCTAATGTTATTGAAAGGGAGTAAATTAAGGAGAATTAGTCTTTAATTGATATTGATTTTCTGAGGAGCCGTAGCATCAATCATGAACCAAAAACAGATCGAAGGGTGCGGGGAGCCAGGAGCAAGTCGATAACTTAGGGAAGGTGGGACGCGTTGCAAGCAGCAGGCCATGGCTCGAAATTACGCGCGTTGAAAAGGGTTGATTAGGGATTCAGCGTAAGGGTCGAGCAGGTCGGTGCTGACTAGAAGAGGGGTGAGGGCCGAAGGATGCTGGACCACCGCGTGGTCTTGAGCATCTAGTTGCTTCGAAGCGTGTTTGGGGCAAATGGCAGTGGGATGATTGATCGCCCGGTTAATTGGATGATCGATGACTCAAGTTCATCAGTAACTTCCTCCACCCTTGCTTTCGTTCTGTGACACCAAGTATTTCTAGCCAGAAGAACCTCTGCCTACAAATTAAAGAAATAATATGTTTCACAATTTTATAATTCCAACTTTTCCCCAATTCTTTTGACTTTAAGAAGGTTAATTCTTTGGCAAAAATGTCGCGAAATTGAACTCAAGGAGAGAATAGAAGGAGGTGGCTGAAAGGCAAGGGTTAACTCACAATGTATGCTTAATATATGGCTGGCCTATGAATGAATTTCGGGGTGTAAATCATGCGAACAATGTCTTAATGTCCCGGTCATGCGACGCCCTCCCAAGAAGGAAGACAACGGACAAACTCATGGAGTCTAAGGAAAGGAAAGGGTGCCCTTCGAATATTCAAAAGGAAATAAATTAGTAGACACACGCGATGCGAAAAGGGGACCCCGTTTTCCTGAAATTTGCTAATGATTACATTCGAGATGCCTGGCTGCCTACCCCTCGTATCTACCCTCTTCATTCTACATTTTTTATTGGAATTACCTCACACGTAGATTACGTGAACTCTCAGCACATGGCTCAGGAGCTGTGCACATTCCCCTAAAAATTATCTTACTCAATTTTCTCTTCCAATATACTGTCCGTCACTTCACTTAGATTCTAAACCTTTCATTATTTAGTTTTTAATAGTTAAACTGTAAGAAAACGTCTATATGGAACACTTAAAATATAATCACCTCTTCCAAGAACCAAAGGTCTGACTGCGTAACTGTATCTACTTACATATGAAATCTCTGTAATTTTTTACTTTTACAAAATATCGTATCAAACTGTCAATATTTTTTGGTTGAAATGCACAATTGAGACACAATATTCTATAACCCCGCATACCATTTTTCGCCTGAGATTAGGGAGGAGGGGCACCTGAATTACGTTTAAACCCAAGAAATTTTATGCAGATTTATAGAATACTTAGTCTCAATTAAAACGTGTCTAATCACTGTCTGGCATGTTATCATGTTAAGAAAGTGTATCCTTTTATCGATAGTCACTGAGGTGAGCTAATGATGAACGATTCGCGTAAATTCGCATGAACGAGCACCACTCGGTGACTACTCCTGGAAATGCGTACCTGTACCACGGTTTACGTGCATATCGCGTTGAGTAGCTGGAATTGATAGACTCCCCCTCGTTAACACGGTTTAGTGCAGTTAGCACGTAGCGTGAGCGGCGGCATGTTCCCCGCTCCAGGAAAGGCATTTGATGCATAACTCGATATTGGATTGTTCATATAATGTGAGAGGTACAACGCACGTGGAAGAAATTCATAAGTTAGATCCATTACGCGCATAATACAACCATCTATCAAAATTCAACTATTCAAAATGTCAGTTACTTAAAATGTAAACTCCTGAAAATGTCAATTATTTTAAATCTCCATTCTTCAAAATGCTGATTATTTAAATATCATTAATGAGTAATTTTCTCAATTTTAAATTCTTTAGCAGATTTTAGCTAACCTCGCATACGAGTTAAGCTCGAGAGATCCTGCAACGTCTTTACGGATAATTTATGGAAATGTACTTTTACATAGCAAATTGGCTACTTGAGTACAATTTATTTAAAGGCAGACCCATCATCTTCAACGGTAGCCAACCGAACACTATACAAACGCACACCGCGTCTGCGCTCTCTTCTCGATTTATATCTATTTCCATAATTTCCTCTTAGCTGATAATTCACCACCATCGACGCACCCTGGGGCGTTGTTGCTTTCAACCAAGTACCTTCCTTCCATGCTTTTCACCTTTATCTTCCACCTTATGAACTTCTCAGTTCTTCATTTACTCCACAAATATATGTTATACAATATATCTCAAATAGAACGAAATATATACTATTTTAGTTTACATATTACATCTACATATTATTCTTTTTTATTTTTCAAACTTGTATTTTAAGCTAACCAAATCTGTATTGAATGAGCGAGTCTACAGTTCTGTTGATGGTAGATACTTAAGTTCTTAGAAGTGGGAAAATATTTATACTAGGTGCCGCTTGTTCTGGAGTTATAGTCTGTGGAGCGAGACAGCGAGAATTAGTGAGAAAGAAAGAGTGAGAGAGAAAATTTGAGACAAGAGAATGTTGGAGGTTGTAGGGGTGGAAAAAGGAAGCTAGGGGAGGCCCGGGACCACCCGCCAAGTGCTAAGCCGATAGGCCGTGATTCTATGGGGTGGGCGCGAGAACGAAAACCTAAGTGTCGGGCGGAAAACGTCTCTTTAATGCTCTTAACGTCACGAAACTCCTCCGCCCCGACTGCCTCCTTGTCGCTTCCTGCCGAGCGGGATAAATACCTGCCAACGTCCAAATTACGTCTTCCCTCTGTGAGAAGCGTGTTACTCTACACGCATTTCATTTTCGTACGATTCGTCAGTCCATGTGCCCTCGATTACAAGTTCTCCTTCAATCATGTCTTACTCTAAAAAAATGTAATTTAAATTGTATTTCTTAACGATTGTACAAATCTATATTATTATCATTGTACTGTGATGATATTATTATCATTATTCCCTGTAGCCATCCATCTCACGGTCGTGAGACGTGACCATAGGTGTGATTTACCGCGTATCTACTGAGAGCCAGGGTCATCTTTGTCGATGGCAGTCGCAGTCACAATCTGCTAAAGACTTTACAATTGAGAAAATTATTCACTAATAATACTTCAATAATTAGCTTTTTGAAGAATGGATGTTTAAAATAATTGATATTTTTAGAAGTTTACATTTTAAGTAACTGACATTTAGAATAGTTGACTGCCATACAGAAAAATAAAACTAGCTCCCAGCCGAATCGCATTGAATTACAGAAATGATTCTTCTTATGATCGGTTACCCCGAAAGTGCGTAGCCATCCCTGGTTCGTAATCTCGAAGTCACACGCGCGTATGAAAAACATGCTAAGACACTTACGAGATGGGTACAGAGATCCGTCATTCTTGGGTCGCTCCATATCCTCAAGACATACGAGGGTTTCGCCGGGCCGTCATTATAATTTCATCGTACCCAGTGGCCACCCATTTCATCAAAAAAATAATAAACCTATATCAAGAACAGTTGCACTTTAAACCAAATGGTTGAATTTCCAAGTCAAGAAGACGGATATTTTACAATTCATTTGAATTTTCAATCCAGAAGCACGAATTTCACATCCAAAAAGATGAATATTCAACGAAAAAGTTCAATTTTCGAAAAAAAGATGAAAAAGATTCATTTTCAACTTAAAATATAATAGTTGATATTTGAACCAAAAAAGGTTCCGATTTCAAATAAAAAACAGTCGAATTTAACCAAAAACTATGATTCCTCAATATTTCAACCAAAAAACTATTTTTATTTTAAATAAAAAATAATTTAATTCGAACAAAAAAGATGATTTTTTAACAAAATAATTAAATCCTCTACCCAGAGAGATTTATTTTTATCTAAACAATTACACTTACCTGTATATAACCAAAGATGATACAATTCCTACGAGAAGACATGAATTTTCTACCAAGAATGATTTTTCATTCAAGTGACCAAAAAGTGTGAGCCATATTCTTGAATCTGTAAGCCAAAAAGGTGAATTATCTACAAAACAGTTGAATTTTATACCCGAAAATATAAATTTTTAACCGAAAAGTCAATTTTATGCGAAATAGATGTTCTACCAAAATAATAAAATTTTCAACCCAAAAAGACGAATTTTCAAAACAACAGTTGAAGTTTTAAGCGAAAAAAAACAATAACATATTTTCTACAAAGCAGTTGAATTTTGAACTCAGAAATATTAATTTTTATCAAAAACGCTAATTACAACCGAATAGTTGAACTTTGAACTAAAGGCGACCAATATATAACAAAAAATAAAATTCTACCAAAAAAGACAAATCTACTACAAAATACATACATTTTCAACCTAATAGTTGAAATTTCAATTAAAAACGATTAATTTTGAACCAAAAATAGAATAGTAAAAATTTCAGTTCAAGAAATAAATTTTGAAACAAAAAATTTAGATAATGATTTTTTCCGCATGTTTAGAATATCATGAATTCAATCATCAAACTCAAATTGACGGAAAAAAATTATCATCTCGGTTTCAACGTCTATTCATGAATTAAAATGAATATGAATACTTTATAAAATTCATAAATACTTTTCAATATTTCTCTTATAATATAAAATGTTTTTAAACTTCAAAATTTCATTTAAAAAAACAAAAATATAGCAATAATTTATAAAATTATCTTTAAATTTCATATACTGTCTGTATATTGTGACTAAAAGTGAATAAATTCTTTAAAATTTTGGTTATAACTTCAAGACAGTATTAATTTTTTGTTTGTTACTTTCATTTATTTGGAAGCCCTACTGATTATAATAGTCCATTTCAAATGTCATTTCGATTGATGGATTTTAAACTACAATATATCCTTAAATACGATAGAACTTGGAATTATGCCCGATTTCGGGCATTGCCTTGGACATAAATCCAGACACTCCGAACGTGGACAGTCAGGGCAACTAACTAACTAATTTTTACGTTTTGTTCGCTTACTCATCTTTTGGTAAGATTCAATTATACAGTAATTATGTATAATATAATTAAATAATTGATAATCTTTGTGTGCCATTGTTTTTGTGGTTTATCAATTTCGAATTATTTGTTGTACAACATCAACTGCAGATTATTAGCTGTCGCTTGATCATCACATATTATGTGTTGTAAAGTATGTACTGTGAATTTCTGTACTTTTTTATTTCTTGTAAATAATTGTTGTGTTCAGTTGACTGTCTTCTAAATATTATGGTATATTTTAGCATAAATCTAGTGAAGATTTTCGGTTTTGGCCTATCCATCCCAGATTGTCTTATGTAGCCTGCCCATTATGAATTATACATTATGGCTTATCCATTGTGGATTATCGGTTCTAGTATTTTTTCGTGGTGTTTCCAAGTGTAATTATCTGTTGCGGTATATTTATTGTCGTCTACTGAAGACTATCTGTCAGGATTTATCTATGACGGAGTATGTATTAGAGTATACAGGGTATTTTTTATACGCATCCTATGAAAAAAATATCCGTAATAAGAACTTTTTAATTTCGAGGGGGAAAAGCGACTTTGAACACATTTCCCCCCCCCCCCCCCATGGGGGCGGGGGGTTTTTTTTTTCGCCACTCGAAAAAAATTTTTCGAATAAACTTACGTATTTGATCAACGAGATTCTGAATCTGTGATAAGAAATTGCGGTCCCCATTTGAAATTCTAAAGTTACCCCCCGCCCCCTCCTGCCTCCTGCCTCCTGGAGGGGTGAGGTGTGGTATATTTGTTCAAAATCGCTTTTCACCCTCGAAAATAAAAAGTTTTTATTAAGAATATTTTTGCATAGGGTGCGTATTTTTTGAGATATTTCGATGTCTCAAGTTAAAAAAAAACACCCAGTATATTAGAGTATATATTAGCGATTGTAAGCTATAGATTTAATGTTATTGATTGTAACTTATCCCAGCTAGATTATCTGTTGTTATCTATGAATTATGGCTCATCCATGAAGGACCGCTTCACAAAAGTTCTAACTGATTATATTAACGAAAAATAAAAATAATAAAAATTTTAAAACCGGGATGCCTTCCTTCCTAGAAATCCGGAATGATTTAGCGGATGGTGAAGCAATCTCTTCGATTTCACTGCGTGCCCGTGACAGTCAGCAATTAACAATCCGGACTCTCGCCTCTAATAGACGCTACTGGCGTTACCTCCTGTTCTACCGAACGAAGCGCACAGTTCAATAATTGTCCTCTGGTACCAGTTAAGATACCGATTTAACGTGCGACTCGCCCCCGCACCAGTCAATAACAGCTGCCGATTTGTCAGACCGATTTTTCTGTCATTGGTGATTTATTTGGTTCCGTCGATTCTTTGTCCATTCCTCCAGCGTAAAACTAGAAAATTTCAATTGAATCAGTTTTCACCGTCTTAATTTGTCTTTAATCTTTAACAATTTCATTTATATGATCAAAAGTCTTTGTTGTGGAGCGATATTAAAATCGTTTTCACCCTCGTAAACGAATGCGCGGATACTGAGCACTTCGAAGGAGGTTACTGTAGGGGTGGCTACATATTTCAGGACTTCCGGGCGACCACTTTTTTCCGGCAATAAAATTCTGTGAAAACGGAGGAAACGCTGTACATAACGTTAGAGCATTATAGGCATTACGGAAATTCACCCCTTGGTCTCTCTCACCGCCCCGGTGCCTGTTATTACTGCGTATATCATTCCCCGTGTTCTTTACGCGGTCGGAGATAGCGATACGGGGTTGTAAATATATACGAAATACACATACGGGGATGGGCACCAACAGTACATAACTCTAGGTGCCGGTAACCACTTTTCCTTTGCTTATTTCCGGCTTTTTCCTCCTTCCACAGGAAAATTTTCAAATAGGCAGCTGAAATGTCGCTTTTAACTAGATCTATTAAGTTTCTCTATGCAAATTTAAAGACGCTGAATAGAATTTTATTAAGGTACAAGAAAATGTTGCGGGAGGTTGCACAATATGTTAAAGCTTCTTTTATACAAGAGAACATCTCCTTTATAAAATTGAAAAGAGATAAAGCCATTTAACCTCAATTCATCTCACTTAAGTGAAATCTCAAGACAGAAGTAAAGGTGAAGTCAAACAGACTTGCTATCGGATGAATAGCGGCGTAACAGCGGCATTTAAGACGATTACCCCTCTCGAGGGCATACTTCTCGTTTGCTCGTTGGTTCAGCCTTGAGAAAAATCGTCGTTAGACAAATGGGATGTTTTATCTGGTATTACGTCTTTTTATTTGAGCTCCGATTATGGGTAGGCGAGTGATGCCAGCTTCACGGGGGCAGAATCCCCTACTCTACCAGTCTTTTCTGGCAGTAAGATTGAGGTAAAGCGATTTGCAGGGACGCGACACCGCTCTTCAGGGAGTTCTCCCGTGTAAACTGAGTTTGGTCGTTGTTCCATGGGGCATCGTGGGAGTTGGTGGTGGCGAGGAAGGGCTTCTCTCACCGATCTCGTGTACTTATCACCAACACTTGAGTCAGTTTATTGGTCCCTGATAGCATCTAAAGGGTTTCCTTTAAGCTTCTAATCTGCTTTCAGGACCTCCCTTCACTCTGAAGTCTCCTGGTCAGACAGATTTTTAGAAATCTGGTCGCTTAGAGACTTTGGGTAGGTATTGGAAAACTTAATTAGTTTGAAATTAGTTTGAATTTAGAATGAGGAGAAATTGGATTTATAGTATAGGCTAGACATACATATTTGGAAAGATGCCTGAAAACTTATGAGTATAATAAACGTAAGTTAGGTATAAATTCAGAGAGGATACTTAGCGTTCATCAAGCTCGTTGGCCACAGCTCGAAATGGATACTTCGTTTCGGTGACGAGGGTCAAAAACGAATAAACGAACGAGAGAACCGAGTCCCCTCGCACTCACACGGTCATCCTAACCTCGTTAACCGGTGTACGGTATTTGCACGGTAATCGTACGCATAAAGTGGTGAGAAAAGGGTAAGAGGGCTGCCTTACTACCTTCCACGATCATCCATAGCTCTTACGCGCTGTTTAACTTATCCATTTAAAACTCAAACATGCGAAACAATTAATTAGTAATTAACGCTAGCCGGTCGTAACTGGAGACGAGAGCCCACCAGGGTTGGTTATACTGTTCGGAAGGGGGCGTGTAGGCAAGCTTTCTCGAGAACAAGAAACTTTAAACTTCTCAATTTTAGTTCTCTTCTTTAGTTAACATCTAATTAACAGCCAAACAGACAAAGGATGGAGCAATACTGCCCTAGTCTTCTATCTTACATCTTACTTAATATTACTATCTTCTAATAAAGTGAACCATCACGATGTTTATTATTAATCCTTAGGTCTAGCTGAAGAAGGATGTCCATTTTCATATTCGATTTTGTAGTTAAGTGGTGTAATTGGTGTAGGCAGATTGCCTGTCACTCCTTCGTCATGTGGTGACCGTTTTATGGAAAATGCTGTCGATCTCCATGTGGGTGTCGAGGTGGCGGTTCTACTTACGAAACGACAAACGCACTCAGGGGGTTTTGCATGGAAGGCATTCGTCGACAAGCGTTCGCTCACTGTATCGGGTCCTGTGAGGTGGGTGGAGAGAGATAGCGTGTTGAGGGGTAGAAGGTGCAGAGGGGTTTCAATATGCTTCACCGATAGTTACCGACCACTCTGCTATGCTACCGCGGGTGGAAACCGAGGGGTATCGTGCTGTGGTATCGGTCGCCTTGGTTATTTAGGAAACCATATCAAAGTTTGAGTTGGCTGACTGCCGTCGCTGCTACGGTTGCACCCTCCTATCGCGTCTCTCTCCCGATATGGTGGGTGGAGTAGGGTCTACCTTTCGGACAATGAGGTCTCTTCCGGCCTCGTTTAGCTCGCTTTTGACGTTTGCCTGCTCATGGAGAACCTAAAACAAACGCAGAATGAAAATCAACGTTAAAGGACGTGCAGGAAGAAAAAACGATGTAATGCCGACTGAATGGGTATCGATTTTTAGAAAAGAAATATTTATGAAGTGACTATTCTCTATAATTTTTCTCGTGATAATTATTTCAACAGAAGATAGCGGTAAATAAATTATGAGATGTTGCTTAAGAAGCGAATAGAGCAAATAACGATGACCTAATATTTCAACATTTTCTGTTTTTTTAATTTGATCAAATTAAGCAATTGACTAGGACTCAGGAAACCTTAGATCTTTACAGGACTGAAATGAAATTTCTCGGACAGCGGTAGTTCTAGATGTTGAGGTTGGCTCTTGATGCTCGTTAGCGGACACACGATGTGTAACTAGCAAAACTCGACGACCTCGTCAGCAGGAAGAAGGACGCGACAGAGGCGGAAGAAAAGGACATTTACCAGCAGTGACGAGAAGTGGAAGGTGGTCTCAGACTCCTGGAACTATTCTAGGTTCTTCAGGAAGGGTCGAGAGATTTAATTAAGGCGAGGCGACGGGTATAAGATCAGTCGACGCACCGTTTAAACTCGAGATTATCTTTCTCTCTTCTACACTCCTCTAGTCTAACCATAAATTCACATATAGAGAAACACAGAATCTTTCCCGAGTAAAAATGCTTCGATTTGATTCTGACTCGATTTAGACTTAACTTCGACTTTAAGACCGTGATGTGTGGTTGCACCTCAAAAATGACACGGCACATCAGTTGAAGACAACTTTTATGGCCTCAGCAGAGTGATTTCAAAGCGGCGTAAACTTGTCTCAAGACGAACCTTTCTGGACTCAGATATGAGATAGTTGACAGATGCAAAGGATTAAAATTGTAGCACAAAAATTGTTCAAATAATAAATTAGTTAGTTTAAGGTTCATAATTTATAATCGGTGAGCTTGAGCGACTATGCGCATAAAAAATTGGATTCAAAAAGGTTAAGAAATTTAAATTTTCCATAAGGACATCCTAAACCGTAAGAAATACGTAAAAACAGACCAAATGTTTGTTAACTTCGCTAAACAAGTATAATACAAATAATATATATATATAATATATATAATATATATATATATATATATAT